>JAQHUG010000266.1:190423-272624 GCA_028555095.1 Dicrostonyx torquatus | reverse complement strand
CTCCTCTGCTGCCCAAGTACCTAGCTGGGACCTCCCTATGAATGCCTGGGATCCCCTCAAGAGACAAGTCCCTTGCAAATCTTAAAAAGACCCCCACCCTTTCACCTCCCCCCTCCTCCCATCACAACCCCCACATTTGAGCCAGTCTATTTGGTGTTTTGTAAGCTCATTGTATCTTTATAGGCTTATCTTTCTTTAGGTTGGGAAAGTTTTCCTCTAGGATTTATTAAATATATTTTCTGTACTTTTCAGTTGAATTTTTTCCTTCTTCTATACTTATTATTCTTAGGTTTGGTCTTTTCATGATGTCTCATATTTCTGGATATTTTGTGTTAAACTTTTGTTAGATTTAATGTTTTCTTTGACTGATAAGTCTATTTTCTCTATCGTATCTTCAGTGCTTGATATAATCTCTTCCATATCTTGCATTCTGATATTTATGCTTGCATTTATGCTTTCTGATGGTTTTCTTATGATTTCTGTTTTTATAATTCCCTCTGCTTGTGCTTTCTTTATTGTCTCTATTTCAGTTTTCAAGGCTAGAATAGTTTTTTTCATATGTTTGTTTGCTTTTTCTTGGTTTTCTTTAAGAGATTCATTGATATCTTTATTTTTTGTTTTTTTCCTCCATTTCTTTGAGGAAATTTTTCATTTCCTCTTTAAGGGCCTCAAACATTCTCCTAAAGTTGTTTCTTGGGTCATTTTCTTCTGGTTCATCTATATTTGGTTGTTCAAGTCTTGCTGCTCTAGGGTCACTAGATTTTACTGGTGTTGTGTTGTTCTTTGTGGTGTTGTGTGTGTTCTAACCTTGTCTACCCATCTTTTCCTTTTACTTGTGTAGTTGGGGCTATTTGTGAGTCTGGTGATCAATTTTCCAGGTGCCAGTGGATCTGAGGCCCAAATTGTTGCTTTTCTTGGTATAGTCAGTGCCACAGTTCCAGTCACTCTGTTGTTCACTCCATTTTCGTGGAGGTTGCTAGGTACTCCTGGGATTTGCTCTGCTTCTGTAGAGTTTGGTGTCTCAGGCCTGCTCAGACCTAGGTCGCTGGCTCAGTCCTCTTTCTGTAAATGTCCCTGGTCTGGACCCACTCCTGCAGAGGTCCCTGGCTTGGGGTTGGTCCTGCAAAGGTCTCTGCCTCAGATCTACTCCTTCGGAGACTCATCCAGACTTGAGTGTGCCTGGATCTGCAGATGTCCAGGCTCAGGCCTACTCTCTCAGAGGTCCCAGACTCATACCCAGACCCAAAGAGGTCTCTGGTTCCTGCCTACTCCTTTGGAGGTCCCAGACTGATACCCAGAACTGTACATACGATCTAAAAACAAAAGTACGTACAACATAACAGAAACCTTGGAAAGATGCCAGTTTCTATTCATTTTCTAGTGACATTTATTGGTCTAGTAAATGATACTAGTTTAGATGACATCCTGTCCTTTGTTTTTATGAGTATTTGAATAAAGCTTAAATAGATATTGTGAACACAGGTGACTAGATATAGTCTAGAATAGAAAGTTTTCATGATCTTTTCATACTCTTCCTTTTCAATTTTTGTTATTTAGTGTGATACTTGCTTCTAACTCACTCCGGAAATAAAGGAGGATTTTTCTTTCAGTCTTTATCCCTTTTTAATTGTTTTAAAACTCTATTGACAGTTTATATAACGAATTTTAGCTAATTTCCCTCCCCCAACATCCCCTAGCCCCCTGTCTTTTCATGCTGGATCTCTTTTCCTCAGTCTCTCATAGTTTTATGCCCTCTTTTGTGTGTGGTGTGAGTTTAGTAAGAATTATGTACCTGGCATGCAGACATTATAACTACATATTTTCTCACTTTATGAAGACATGTTTTTAATTTTGTAAAATGTTGAAAACATTTTTGGCAAGGCTGAAATCGTTTAGTGCTGCAAGGATCCTCAACTATGACTTCTAGAACTTCAGAGAATATTATCATCAAATTATCTTATAGGTAAGATTTTCCTTTAATTTGTAAAATACTTGTGTTCTACCTAACACATGCTTAGACTGAAGTTGGTTTGAGAACATACATGGCACAATTTTTCCTTGTCCTCAAAGAAAACCAATTCTACTAAGACAGAGGGGCAAAACATATTTCTTACTTTGTTGAAACAGAGCTGAGAATATGACTGTAAAGCACATGATTTATTATTGTTAAAGACCCAAAAATCTTTGACAGAATATTAGAATTACTATAATACATTATAGGTTTTTTATGTTTAGGAATGAAAACTTGAGACTGACAAAATTATCTGTCATGATTGTTAAATGACTTGTATTGAGTGGTTAAATGACTTGAATATGTAAATTTTGTTTTATCAAGATCATTGTTTATTTCCATATTATCTTTTAAATTTTCCCATTACTGATGATGAAGTTTATTGCACATGGCAGAAGGTTTCTACTGAGTCAATGAATTGACCCATCTAACATAGAGGTGGAGCCAGCATGAGAGTTAGAATCTCCTAATCCAATGCCATTATCTATAGTTTCTAAGGCAATATGTCAAGTAGACACTAATATCCGTAAATGATACATTATGCAGCTCTAGATAAAGGAATTCACACACATACATTATATTAATGAATGTTTCAGGCATTTTTTCTTCTATTTTTCAGTTTATTTAGTTAAAATATTTTTATAAAGGTAATTTTAAAATAAGATCAGTGTTCACAAAGATTTAAAACCTTTTTGGTGGCTGTACTACTGTTAATTTCAGTAATATTGTCAACTTCATTCATTTCAAGCTTCTCTTTTTATTTCCCATTAATTAATGGAAAACTTTAAATAATTATTAGTGTGGTCTGTGTGCAAACATTAAAATCAAAGTACATGTGCTGTCTTTGGGGCTTATGTCTCCCAGGAATGCATGAAATATTCATTAGCCTCACCATGGATAAAGGTGTCCTTGTTTACATATTTGCAAAGATGCAATGCATACCCTGAACAAGACTGTAAAAATGGTAATGCCCATGCAACCACCTTGACTAATTTAAAATCCTCAGTAGACACTTGTGAATATTTGCCTCAATTTGTACTGTTAGCCCATGACTCTGTCATTTATGATAATCTATACTGACCAAATGTTTGAGGGATGAATGCTAAATTATTGATCATGGTATATTTCCACATGGAAAAGTCTATAACATGCGTTTCAAGAGCCAGTAGTTATTTGACAGACTGACTGAAATATGTTTTTTCACTTTCATTCATCATTCAACCATGCTGTCCAGTTTTCAAAGCAGACATTGCAGTGAAGACTTAGCAATTGTGGCAATGAGGTGACTTGTTTAGGATATATGGAAAAAAGAGTTTAAGGAATTCAGAGCAAAGAAAATCTTAAAATAGTTTGATTCTTTTTAAAAGCCTTTGTTTTGCCAAACGTCCATGTAATTGCTGCAAGTAGCAGGACCATTCATATTCTTTTTAAAGCCCCTAAGACTAAAACAAAAGAAAGCTTCAGATTTTTTGTTGTTGGTAGTGATTGAGGGGTGGGGTTCACTCTTGGAAATCTTTCCCAAACATGATTAAACAATAGAGTTATTTAGATTAAGGAACGTGGGACAAAAAAAGAATTAGAGAGATTGGGAAGTTTGCCTTAAAATAATAAGTATGATGAATTAAAAATACAGCATTTGAGAAAGGAACACATTTGAGAGAAAAGATGGCTAAAGAAACCAGAAGACACCATACAATCAAGAAACTTATTGATAACAAGATCATCTAATTCTTTGAAAATTCACTTACATGATGGCTTGAACGGCCTACCTTTCTGAATTCTCAAAAAGCATTGCAATGTTATTAGATCATTAGTTGACTCATGCAAAACAATTCTGTAACTAATGGGATATTTGTTTTGTTGTAAGCATTTAATATTTCTGTGTATTTAAAGTACAAAATTAATTATTAAAGATGGAAAGTGCTATTGTATAACATTTTAATTTAAAAAATGTTTGTTTTGAAAACTGTTTGATATGTTTGTAGATAATATATGCAGAGGTTTTGACTGTATAATAAAAGTGATGCTTGATTTATATACATTTATTAGAATAAGTTAGTGTTTAATAATATAGAATGAACTTCACCAAAATATCTAATTTCAACATTTGATACATTTCAGCTGATATAGTGGAGACAGTGTACTAATGTTTCCTGTGCCACCTTTAATGTTTTACTTCTCCTTATCTTGCTATATTTTCCAAATTTTCTACAAGTAGACATAAAGAGAACCAATGATTTGAAAAGACACAGAGAAGCCTATAATAGTTCTTCATTGGGAAAACATAAGTGATTTTATTTTGAAGGTTATTTAGTTGAATGAAAATTAAAATTCGTTGAAAACATCCTGTCACTGCCAAAATGTTAATACAAAGTCAGGCTTGAATCAGGCAGAGGAAGAAACCAGGAGGAAACGCATCCCCTTACCAGGCAGAGTGACTCTCATCTGGAGGCACTAAAGTCTAAGAATTATAGCACTTGGACACTGACCAGGGCAGTGGTGGGGTCTGCAACAAAACTGGGTATCCAGGACCAATGGAGGCAACAATGGAATTTATGGAAAAGAAAAGGATATAAACAGGTATGGAAAAGTGTGTTAGATGTAAGCTGGATGATTTCACAGAGCAAGATTGACATAACAGAAGAAAACCTCAGTCAGAACTTAGCCTAACATAAGAAAACTTCCAATTAAAGTGAATTCTACCCAAACCGAAAGAATAGCAGCAGAACCAAAGGCCATTGCTGGTTCCTAGATTTCTTGGTCTTCCCAGGGATCAGGGTGATGGGGAAAGGTTTTAGCCAATCAGGCTAATAGCCACACCCGCCATTAGTTAATTATTTGGGTTGGACCATCAGGTCCCCCTGATGTATAAAAGGGACAGGCCACGTGTGCTTGCCCTCTCCCTCCCTCTCTCTCTCTCTCTCTCTCTCTCTCTCTCTCTCTCTCTCTCTCATTCCCAGCCCGGCGCTCCCTCGGAAAAGCATGAGATCCTGGATCTGGTATCGTGAGTTTGTTTATATTCTTTCATCTATTAAAAAAATATATATGTATGTATATATATATATTCTAAAGATAGCTGGCTTGGGTAATTACATCTTTAATTACTACCTCATCAGGGTGTTTTCAGAACTTTGTAAATATGGAAGCAAGATCAAGTCATGATTTAGATCAGCAGTTTGGGTTCACATATCAGATATTTACATTACAATTCATAATAGTAGTAAAATTACAGTCACCAAGTAGCAATGAATTATTACAACATGAGGAGCTATATGAAAGGATTACAGCAATATGAAGGTTGAGAAAGACTGAATTAGATTCTTTTTATCAGACATGATTTCCATTCTAGGATAACGGTTTCAACAATGCACTTCCTGGTCAGGTTGTCTTGTAAAGTCATTTAACACACACTTTTCTTTTATGTATTTTATATCCCTGCCACAGTTTCCCTCCCTCCTTTCCTCCCAGTTCCTTTACCCAATCCCCCCTGTGTTTCCACCTCCCAAACCACTCCTCCTCCATTTCTGTTTAGAAAAGGCTAGGTCTCCCATGAGGGGCTGGAGTGATAGCTTTGCAGTTAAGAGCACTGCCTGCTCTATCAAACCAAAGAGTTCAGTTCCCAGCAATCACATGGTGGCTCACAACCACCTGTAATGATATGAAACTCAGTATGTACAAGTTCAATAGAACCACCATTTACAGGCTGTGCCACCCCCACTCATATCTCCCATGAGTATTAACAAATCATGACATATCAAGTTTTAGTAAAGCTAATAACTTTCCCATTAAGACTGGGCAAGGTAATCCAGTATAAAGAGTAGGATTGCAAAAGCCAGTAAGAGTCAGAGACAAACCCTGCTCCCACTGTAAAGAGTCCCATAAGAGGACCAAGCTACACAACTGTAGCATATATGCAGAGTGTCTAGGTCGGTCCCATGCAGGATCCCTGGTTCAGACTCTGTGGACCCCTATGAGTCCAGGTTAGTTGATTCTGTGAGACTTTTTTGTGGTGTCCTCTATCTCTGCTTGGAATTCTTGCCTTGCTCTATTTTGCCCTGCTACAGGCCCAAAGCAGCTTCTTTATTAACCGATGGTAACAAAACACATTCACAGCATACAGAGGGGAATCCTGCACTCCTGCACTAGTGTCTTTGCTCCATCTGGCTCCTACAACCCTTTCTCCCTCTTTTCTACAGGATTGCCAGAACTCCACCTAATGTTTGACTGTGGGTCTGCTTCTGTTTCCATCAGTGGCTGGGGAAAGTGTCTCTGATGACAGTTGGGGTAGGCACCAATCTGGTCATTGGACATGGACAGTTCAGCCTACTTTTCCACTATTGCTAAGAGTCTTAGCTGGGGTCATCTTTGTAAATTTCTTTCTTCCAGGATTTACCTGACCCAGAAATGTTACCCCCTGTTTCTGATAGTCTCTCCCATACTCTTTCCCTCCATAACCCTGCCACAACCCGATTGTTCAACCTACTCTTTTCTAACAGTCTGTCTTTCTGAATTCCAAGCCATTGCTAATTAGCATAGCTGAGCTATGTTTCTCAGAAAAAATTTAAAAATTAAGGAATCAGAAGTTGATGTGTGTCTTAATCAAGACTCATCATCAAATTTCAGGTTTGATTGCCACTGTCTGTCTCTACTCACCACCCAGTAGACACGTGGATGCTTCTTGTACAATTTGATTAGTTATGCACAGCTCAGCTTTATCATATCAAGTTAACAAAGTGAAATTGTAGTAAGACATTTTGTCCAAGGTGGACTGAAGGTGGACTTGCTTCTGATCAAATTCTTCTTTCTGGGGTTTCTGGCACAATTGGTAGTCTAATTGCATAGTCTATTTTTACAGACTTTTATCAAATAATTTAAAGGAAAACGGTAAACCTTATTTTCCTTTAATCAAACCATTTTAAACAGAACATTTAAATGGAAGTAGTATCATCTCTGAGTTTTGTTTGGACCTACATGGTGCTCTTGTCACGAGAATCCTTCCAGTCATTTTCTCTCCCTCTTCACTGTAAATGGCTGCATTTGAAATGAAACTCCACTCTGTCCTGTTTGCTAAACATTTTTTCAGTCTGTAGGTTGTGACCACCATAGGGGTCACATAGCAAATAGCCCGTGTATCAGATACAACTCACAACTAGAAAAAATACGGTTATGAAGTAACAACAAATTAATTTTATGGCTGGGGGTTCACCACAACATGAGGAACTGTAAGGGTCACAGCATTAGGAAGGTTAAGAACCACTGGAAAATGAAAGCATTGATTTGTAATCTTATAACAGCTGTGCTACAAGAACATACACCTCCCATTGCTACTCCTCTTTGTTCTTAAGAATGAACAGAAAGAGTTTATATGCAGTATGAAAGGTTTGGTACCAGTCAGATATATTCTTACTACTTTAACTTCCATTTGGATACATTCACATACCTGAACTCAGTACATGTTTAGATATCATAGGGTTATTTTGTGGTTATCTACAAAATTATTTCATTTTTTAGGTTACACTTAAAATTAATTTCAACAGTTCTTAATAACATAGTTAACCTATAATTTTATATGATATTGGCAGAAAAATGCTATATAAAATATTCATGTGAAAATAAAGATCCATAACAGATATTTATTAAAATCTTTTCTAAAATCAATGCCACTTCTGCAAAATAACTAAAAATACAACTTACGGCATCTGCTATATGAATTAAAATAGAAGAAAACAAAAGCAAAGGCAAAGAAGAGATTGTATATAATATTGCATTTTATTTTAAAAAGTGTGTGTGTGTTCACCTAAGCATATGAACAGAAGTCAGACACAATGTGTTGAAGCTGATTTTTCCTTTCTATCACATGGGTCCTGTGGACAGAACTGAGTTGTCAGTGCTCTTACCTGTTGAGCGATTTCACCAGCCCTTCATTAATATTTTATGACTTCTTTTACCAGAGATTCACAGTTCAAAGTACATTTAAATTAGCTAGCTACCTTACTAGTTGAGACATAAATCACTTTAAAATGAAATAACTCCAAATTAGAAATATTGCTCAGTAAGCATCTTTTGCTATATTAATTGTGCCAAAACAAGAAAGATCAGGTGTTAGTGAAATGTACCTTTTCTTATAGGAAGATATACACAACGGTATAAGAATGATAAGGACTTGATTTATCTTCATTCCTTTGAATAGAAACCAGTTAATTATTCAAAGTTATTTAAATTTATTTTTAAAATTATTTAAAGTTATCAATTCACTAGTATCTTTTGTTCCATTGATTGGCAACTTACAGATGCCATTTATTTTCATTACTGAGGCTTTTACCTAACTAATATGTTTGAATAAGATATAGAAACAAAACAATGTTTTCTCCTAAAAATGTACACCTTGATGTCACCATGTTTCCTAGTAACTAAGGCAATGACTCGTGAGTAACATGCTTGCTGTACAGACATGAGGCCCTGCTTTTGGAACTCCGTCCCAGTGTGTTGTTGTCTGCCTGAAACCCAGTGGTGGGAGGGGAGCAGAGAGTGGAGGGAGTTCCAGGTTTGGTGAGAGTCTGTCTCAAAAAGTAAATTGACAAGAAATAAAGAGATAATATGAGAAGTCAACTTCTGACTTCCATGTACACATAGGCTAACACAACCCCGATGTGTGTACACATGCAGGTAGCACACAAACATATTAATAATAATAATAATAGTAATTCATTTTAGTTACACACTGTGATGTTCCCTTCACTTTCATGTGTTGTGTGTATAATGAATTAATTATTCCTTTTAGGAGAATCCCAGTTTAGAGATAGATTAATAGCTAATATTATGTGGATGTTAACAAACTATTAGCAATTCTTAGATTTTATAGCTTCTGTATCTGCTGTATCCTAAGTCATTGTCTTCTATGCTTGATTTAACTGTACTAATGGTTGAGCTTTGTAAAATTAGAATGCTTTCATATCTAGTCCAGATTCAGATTTACCAACCCTCTGGGCTTGGGAAGTTACTAGTCATTTCTTAAGTTCTGAAACCATTGTCTTTAATGTGATGCTAATGTACCACATGGTTTTATGAGATTTTAATAAACTTCTGCAAATGAAGGACTTAGTATCTGGCCTGACACATCATTGGATTGGGCTTACTAATTATAGCTACTATCACTAGTATGACTTTAGTAACTGTATACACAGTGGAAATAGATAACAATAGTAAAACTTGTTCTCATACTGTTCTTTGTTAATTCATATGCAATTTATTGGGGATTGTCATCTCCATGAGCTTTGAAGTTGATGTTTTTCATTGTATATGTCATTCTCTTTTTTGGAAAGTAGTATGTCAGTCATGAGGTGCACTGTACAAAAGTAGCCCCTGTCTTTAGCACCCTCAAAAAATGTCAAATTTATGGAAATCAGATGTCTGAAAATCTTTATTTAGTGACAAAACTTTTGCTAGTAAAGTTTTGATACAAAACCGAAATAAAATTTAACTCTTTTAGAAAAATCAAATATATATATATATAATATTTTTCTTAGTATTAAGAGTATTCAAATCCATTTAAAGTAATATTTATGTTAATTTTTGCTGTCTATATTTTAATGTACATTTTTGGTGATTATAATTTTGTAATACTCATGTTTATTAAAGTAAGAATACTAGGCTCATGATGTATCTTTAAAAGTAGAAACAATCATCTCAGATATCATAATTATTTGTTTAATAATGCAGCTTTGAGATAATAAATGTCAACTGTTGCTATTTGACAATAAACTGCAGTGAATAAGCTTGTATATATGTATCAATTTATCTGTGCAATTGTATCGGAGAAATGTTAAATTTATGTTTGACGGTTGAAGCACAACTTTCTATAGTTCTTATAGTTATCAAATTTTTCTTCATAAAATTGCACCACTGTGTATTAAAATAAGAAATACAGCTTTCAAAATTAAATGTATGATGTCGTCAGTATTTACCAGTATGATTCTATGAAATGATACCTAATGTAAGCTCCATTCATTCTTACCCATTTAAATGGTTTTATTGATGAGTTCAAATATACAAAAGTTGTTTTGCCCTTCCTTTTCATAAACCTTGTCCATCTTTCATATCCTATTTATTTTTTCTACAATTTATTTTATCCAAAAGTAACATTTCATGTGGTAGAATTATAAATATTTTTCCAGAATTGCCTTTTGAGTAACTATGAATACATTCATATGTATTATTAAAAACCGCATAGGTAACCTATACCCAGAAAGACACACATGGTATGTACTCACTCATAAGTGGATATTAGCTGTAAGGTAAAGGGTAATCAAGCTACAATCTACAGCCATAGAGAGGCTAGGTAACAAGGAAGGCCCAAAGAGGAACACATGGATTTCCCTTGGAAGGGGAAATAGAAGAGATCTCCTGGGTATACTTGGGGAGGGGTGAGGGTATGGGAACATGAGACATCTGATTGGGCATATTGGGGCAGAACAGAGTGGGCGAGTAATGTGAGAGATGTTTTGATGGCAGTGGCATTTCATGTTAGGGAGAAACCTGATGCCAGTCAAGCTCCCAGGAATCCACATGGATGACCTCAGCTAAGACTCTTAGCAATAATTCAAAGGGTGCATGAACTATCCAACTCCTGTAATCAGATAGGTGACTACCCTAATTGTCATCAGAGAGACTTCTTCCAGTAATTGGTGGAAGCAGATGCAGAGATCCACAGCCAAGCACTGGGCTGAGCTCCAGAAATCCTGACGAAAAGAGAGGAAGGATTGTAAGAGGCAGTGTGTGTGTGTGTGTGTGTGTGTGTGTGTGTGTGTGTGTGTGTGTGTGTGTCAGGGCCGGGGGGGTTGAAGGTGTCAAAGACATCACAAAGGAACTCCCAGATGTTGGGCGAGGCTGCTTGTTCATTTCCCACCCGCCCAGACTCCCAAAATAATCACACAGAAATTTGTATTAATGGCAATATTGTTTGGTCAATAGCTTAAGCATATTTCTGGCTAACTCATATCTTAAATTAACCCATTTCTAATAATCTGTGTATTGCCATGTGTCTGTGGCTTAGCAGCAAGGTTCTGCTACATGGATTTTCTTTGACTCTGTCTTCCTTCTCCCAGCATTCAGTTTAGTTTTTCCCACCTGACTCTATTCTGTCTTGCGCAGGCCCAGAGAAGCTTCCTTATTAACCAATGGTAATAAAACATATTCACAGCATACAGAGGGGAATCCCACATCACCCAGAACATTTTACCTGGGCTCATAGGAGTTCAAAGTTTCTGGACCAACAGCTAGGAGCCTGCATGGGACTCACTTAGGCCCTCTCTCTATATATATATATGTATGACTGTTGGGTAGCTTGGTCTATTTGTGGTACTCCTAGCAGTGGAATCAGGGCCTGTTCCTGGTGCTTGAGCTGGCTTTTGGGAATCTATTCCTCATACTGGGGTGGGAAGGAAGGTGGAGGGAATGGGAGGAGACAAAGGAATGGGAATTGGAGTTGGTATGTAAAATGAAAAAAAAAACCTTGGCCTCCCTAAAAAAATAAAATAAAGAGGGAAAAGAAAGTTGCAGATCCAGAAAAAGAAAAGTTAAAGAGACATCATCCCTGAATGAACCTGGAGACTATGATACTCGCTGGCAGTTCATTTTTTCCTGGGGGAAAAAAAAACTCTTAATGATAATTTATGGATTATATGAAAATTCCAATTAATGATGTAGGTTCAGTAGTAAATCTTAGGATGAAAAATAAATATGAATGCTTGTGGTGCTAACAGAAGATCTACAAGATTTTCATTTAGAAAAAGTAAAACATTTTCCAGATAATAAGTGAAATATGGGAGAGGAAGGAAAAAGCAACAGAAATAGGAATTATGTGGCCCAAGCCACTGTGTTTCCCACTTTCATTTAATCCTAACTTCTACAGTGAGCAGATTTAAATTCTCTGACATTTTATTTTTACAGTTTTTCCAGTAATTATGCAAATAGATATTCAAAGGAGTTTATGCAGAAAGCATTTTAAGAACCATTGTACATTAACTAGGGGGTAAACGGCCATGAATAGTAAACTGCTTTTTAGATTTACAATTTTATTGTGCTTTAAACATCAGTATTGTTTGCCAAAATATTTGATGTCCACTATATTCTACATTTTCTTCTTTTCCTAGCTGTTTATATTTTGTTAAATTATGTTCACTTGATGAGGATATGGCTTGATGTTGCCTACTTTGGGTGACTTTTCTCAATGATACTTTACCAGCAGATTAATTTAGTAAAATATTTTTTCTGTTTTTTATTTAAATGATTCAGTTTTATTTTATTCTTTTTTTATTTGTCCAGTTGGAGGCTCCATGATGTATGCATTAACTTGTCCCCCTGTATCCTTCGTTTTTTACTGTCTCTCCAATTCTAGACAACTGTAGCTCACTTTGTTAACTCAATACTTAGTTTTTATTCTCCATTTAACTTACTGAATTTTCAGCAATTTCTGTTCCTGTTTTGTCCATTTTTTTTATTTCTGCTTTTCATTTTCTTCACTCAACTTGTTTTCTTATTTTGAACAACTCAGCCATTTTCTTTGCCATCCCCATTTTTCCTTAGATCTTGTGTTTCTGCTTAGATTATTGTTTCTAAAATAAATGACTTTACTGAATAATTTAGAATAATAAAAACAAAATAACTGGTCCAATTTTCATCCTGCTTTTGAGTTTATTTGTGGTTAATATTATTTATCAAGTATAAAGATTTGCTAGGTTTCATTGTATCTTACTAATGTTTGATTTGCATACGTTAAACCTTCCTCATTTCTGGTTCTCTGATACTTTGTGTTCAGTCCTAGCTATATTGTAGTGCTCTCTGAGTTAGAAGTTTACTATTTTGTATATGATATCTTTGAGTTTATTGATCTTTATTTTCCATTTGCTTAATAACTTCTGGGTGTTCACCAAGCCCCCGGGGCATCGTAACGAACATCAAAACCAGATATTCCATTTTATAGAGTTTATAAGATCTGAGAATAAAAAGACAAATGGATTTAATACTGTACTAAGGAGGAGAAATGGAGAATACTGTGGAAGAACATATTAAAAACATTAAGCATTTAGATCCCTTAATGAGCCTACCCAAACCTACATTTTAGGGAGACTTCTTTCATGCATTTCTAGTGTTTTGAAAGAGTCATGAAAACATTCTATGAGAAAAGAACTTGTTCCTAGACAAAATAACTATAATGTTATCAGAACATTATGAAGGAGTTTACATGTCATGGAGAACACATTTCATTGTTCTGAATTATGAATCTGTATGAACGGAGAATCGATGAAGTTATTTGCCCTTTTGCCTGGCACTCCCATCATGTTTTAGTCTAACTTTTTGTTTGTCTGTTAATCTCTGCCGTTATGATGTTGCTATCAATTATGCCTTTTCATTGGTAATTTCATGTATGTATACAGTTAATTTGATTACTGTCTCCCACTACCGCTTGTCCTTTTATTCATCTCATCTTTACCAATCCCTCCCAATCCCTATCTCAGATTAATGACTTACAGTTCTATTCTGTGGTCCACTTAGTTTAACCACGGTCACCTGCATTACTATCGGATAATACATATCCCATCATACATCATTTTCCAAAGGGGTCCATCAAGTCCCCTGTTAGGACCTGTGTTGGCTTACTTTGAAGCTTCGGTAACTGAACACAAAGTGAAGGCAACTTCTTGGAGTCACAAGCAGCAATAACCTTGAAGCATGATACCCATATTCATGGGTTCTTGCAGTAAACTCTACACTTATTAGTATGAGCTGTTATTAATTCTGTTATTCTTCAGCACATCAGTCAATTTTTGTAGTATTTCTCTGAGGCACTTCAAGATTCAAACAGCAGTGACAACATGTTGCCCTGACGAGTCCAGGAGCTGCCAGCTAAGTGAATATTTTATAGTTCCTATGACAATCTCCACCTTGTCACTGCTGGACAGGATTCATGATATCTTGCTACATCCCTTACTTTGTTTCCATGTTTGGAGAAGGCAAGCAGACATTAGCTAATCTATCCTATTTATGGTACAAATGTCGAAGTCTTGTTCTAATTAAGTCCTTGGAGCATCTCATTCTATATATATGAAAGAAAAGCACACTTGGGTGACCGCAAATGCCTGTTTTTACTTTTTAGTTTCAGAATTGGCTACAGCTTGTTTACTTAATTGGTTTGGCAGAGGAAAAATTGTTAGAAAGAAAACAGACCAGCTAATCCATGGTCGTTTTTACATTCATCATGTGTTCCCCAAAGTAAGTGTTTGATTCTTTTTCTGTAACAGAGGACATGCACCTACAAAGACTGGAAATTTGCAGATTATAATTCATTGCTGGCAGTGTGAATCCTTGAAGTGAAGTTTGAAAAAATGAATAATATGACAAATGTGAGATACTGTTTACTGACTCTATTTTTAAAAAGATCATCAGTTTTGGTGAATAAAGAAAAACTAGAATGTAATATGTCAGTCCTAGGAGGTTAATTTCAAAATTTTTACAAGGTCAAACTGAGTAAATAAAAAAACACAGCAAAGGAGAGCAGGAGTTATTATTGTGTCTTTGGATCAATATTTACACTTTGATGTTTATGTATTTATGTGTATATGTGCCAGTGTGATTACATTTGAACATGTATGTGTAGGTACCCATGGAGGCCAGAGGTGGGTTTTGAGCTCCATGAGCTGAGGGATCTGTGATTCAGCTGATGTGGGTACTGAAATTCAAATCCTCGGTTTCCTGTAAAATAGACCAGTGCTCATATACGATGAGGCGTATCCCCAGTTTTCTAATACTTATGTCTGTTGATGGAGCCAAGCTGGGTGTCTGGGTCTGAGTCTGGTAGGTGTTTTGATTTTTCTGTTATGTTACTTTTTATAGACCTGTGCACAAGCGATGGAAGACTCTCTAATTTTCAGGTGTTCCTATTTTCTTCACCAATCAATCCATTTATAAATAAATCAATCTTTTTTATCTTTATATTGCATCATCTATCAAACCAGCATCTATCTGTCATGCATCTATATACATAGCTTTCAACCATTATCTGTCTGTTTATATATCAACACATCTGAAAAAGTTTGGAGGAGCAAGCCAGTAAGCAGCATTTGTCCATAGTCTCTGCTTCTCTTAGTTCCTATCTTGAGTTTCTGTCTTAATTTGCATTCATGATGGACCACCACTGTACGATGAAATAAACTCTTTCTTCCCCAAAGTGATTCTGCCATGTTGTTTTTATCACAGCAACAGAAAACCAAGAAACCACCACCACCACCATCCATCCATCCATCCATCCATCCATCCATCCATCCATCATCTACCCATCCACACATATATCCATCCATCCATTCATACATCCAAAAGCAATAAGAAGAATTTGTTATTACTGATACCTTCTATTTATAAAATCTACAGGCTGGCCCTTGAGTATCTTTATTTAAGTGACACGCTGCCTTCTCACAGTGCAACCTAACCGGTTCTTTTCTCTTGAATAAAGTAGTTTTGTTATACATAAAAAGAAAATTAGCAAAGAAAAGCTACCGAGTACAACATCTCCCATTTTGTTTCCATTGGAATCATTTCTGCCTTTTTACTAAAAGCACTGGATAGAAGTGACCCATCACAGCATCAGCCTCCTGCTGCGTATTTTCATCACTGCCATATCTGCTTGGTGTTTCTATCTTTGAGAACTTTTTCCTCCATTGTGCACACCTAACATCAGGATATGCAAGCTGTTTTCTCTGTGTTTCTAATGAAGGCCTTATTACAGTTGCCAAATGGTCTTGGAAGTCAATGGGCTACTCCCTAAAGTATTTTTCATTGCTTTCTAATCACATAATTGTATACATGCAAATCACAAAACATTGTAATTGACAATTCAATTATTTTTATTGTTTTATTAGATTTCTAGAAGATCAAGTAGAATGTTGAATATATGTAATGTCAGTGGTCATCAGCGTTGTGCTTCATATGTATCTCTTTATTCTCAAAGGAATTTTAAATTATGGAATCATTTAGTTTAACAAACAAATACTTTTGAAACTTTGACAACTGAAATTTGGCAAAAGTCCTAGTTCCTGTACATTTTCAACTTTACAGGCATAAATTATATAATTATGTAGAATCTCTATTTTTAAGTCAGAGAAAATAGTTAAAATTGTATTGATGCATATTAGGCTTTCACCCCAAGCAATGCCTATGAAGTCTGTTCATGGAGAGGGGACCAAGTGCACTTGTTGATCTTTAGTGTTGTTCTTTCTCAACCACATATTTCTTCTCTCCCTCCTGCCATTGCTTTAGTGCCTCATTATTTTATAAGTATTGATTAAAGAGTTGCTTATTATTTCTTCTAATATAATTTTCTATTTCATTGATTTTTAGCTTTATTAATTCTTTCTATTTGGGTTTGAGTCTATTTTCCCTTTTTTATTTAAAGTTTTATTTAATGAAATGTTATATTTTATTAAATATGCACATAATATAGAATGTATGCTTCATACATTTCCAACTGTGTAAATAAAAAAAATTAGGTTAATTAACCTTTTAAGAACATTTGAAGTGTATCTTGGCTACATAGCAAAATATCAGAAGCTAATCTTCTGCTCTGTAATTTTTGTTCTTTTTGACTTTAATACCACTTTTCCATCTCTTTTCCTACACAGTAGGCTATGATTATCATTTATACCTTTTATGGAATTTTTATATAAGTGAGATTTTTACATAAGTAATATTTGTTTTTGGTCTTATTTAAGACAGCATAATGTATTGAGATTACTGTATTATGTTATTGTGAATGGCAGAATTGTATTTAAAAATAAATAGAACTCAATAACAATTTGTGTGTCTCTTTTATCCATTCATCAATTCTTGGCATAATTTAATAATATACAAGCATCTGACTATTCTTCTAAAAGTTAATGACAGTCTATGTATGTCTTTTAGTGCATGTTTATCACAGACTTGATATCTTCTGTTAAAAATATTTAATTTCAACTCTTCTTATAATAATCTATGAGTGATCAGAAATATAAAACCCAAGTTTGGTTTATTTCTGCATAATTCTAGCAAATGTGAGGAATTTCTATCATAAATTATGTATCAATTTAAATATATAGAATGGGATATTGGGCCTATAAAATCAAATGATTGAAGATTCTAAATAGTGAAAATATTATGTATTGTATCACTGTCAGTATCAATATTCAACTTTAGCTGTGACTTTATGTTTTGGAAAACTAACATTTTCCATTTGTTTGTTTGTTTTTCATAGTAAGGCATTTGTGATAAGACTTGTCAGTATAGTTGAGATTTGTCTATACTATTCTTTTTTGTTTATTTTTTTGTTCGGTTGTTTGTTTTTTTCAAAACAGGGTTTCTCTGTAGCTTTGGAGTCTGTTCTGGATCTAGCTCTTGTAGACTAAGCCTCTGCCTCCTGAGTGCTGGGATTAAAGGTGTGTACCACCACCTCCAGGCCCTTGTTGATATCTTTAATTTTTAAGAGTTTTCTTCACTATTTTTCAAATTTGTTTTACAAATTTAACTCTACTCAGTTCTTCAGTTCAGTTCATTTTCCTATCATTCTAATAATTTATGAGTTAAATTGTTGGCATATGCAATACCCTATTAAATGTTGAAGCTACATTCTGGAGTCATTTCTGGCAGTATTCCTCCTGTTTCAGTCAGTTAACCTAGTGTAACAATTAGGTTTTCTAGAAGAAGAGAACGACCAGAAAAGGATTTACTAGATTGGCTTACATGGTACAGTCTGGTAGTCCAATATCTATCTGTCCACTGGAGAGTCAAAACCAGCAGGGGCTCTATCTATGGGACTGTAGGCCTTAGCAACCCCAATCTGCTGTGGAAAGCCTGGTGGGTTCTTGGAGAGCCACTGGCATTCTATCCGTGTTGGAAGACTGAAGAAGCGGGTTCAGACGCTAGTGAAGCAGGTGTGGGCATGAACTTAATGCTGAGGAAGATAACCTCTTTAGACAGAGGTGAAGATGCGCAGGTAAAAAGCAAAGCTTTCTCCTCGGATGTCCTTATTCTCAGGCCACCCCTAGAAAGTGAATGCGCCTCACTCATTTAAGGTGGCTCTTCCTATTTCAGTTAACCGCACTAAGAGAATCCCTAACAGGTGTGCTTAGAGGCTTGCATCTTAGTTGATTCTAGACCCAATCAAGTTAACAGCAAAGATTAAGTATCACGTCCAGAATGCTCTCACTCAGCCAGTTAAATTTAAGCCAGGAAAGAAAAAGACATAATGACTCTCGTAAAATTAATTCCTTTTAGTTTGCATGTGTTTGGGCAACAATAACTGCTTGCAATTATAAGAGGTGATCAGGTAGACTGGGTCGTATGGCCAGAGACTAGGAAGTTTCACAATGGCTGCAAGCCAGAGACCTAGGGAAAGCATTAGCTACTTACTCTAAAGAGATGAAAGCGTCAGAACATCTTTTAAGCAGAACAGGTCCACCAGCATTAAGATTCTTTTCATTCTCACATCGCTCTACTTGTCCATATTTTGCTTCTCTTTTCTGAGCCCCGCTGTTCATCCTTTGGCACAGTTGCCCTTCGATGATTCTACTCAGGAGTTTTATCGCAAAATTTCCTCATTTAATCACTATTTAAAGGTTTTTTGTGTGTGTGTGTGCTTATAGAACTTTAGAGTCATGGCTTTTTTATCCCAGTGCTTTGAAGCTGTCATTTTATTTTCTTCCAACTATGTCAGGTTGCGTGAGTTGTCAGCTTCAGTCGTTGTCACTCCTTTGAAGGAGACATCTTTTTGACCCCTTGCCTTCTGTTTTCTCGGCTTTGTTTCAGTGTGCGCTTAGCATATTCCTCCTAGGTGGATTTTTTTTGGTCAGTTTTTCTACTTGGTCATAGAAGAGTTTTTTGGTGTCTTTATAGGTTTGATGCTGATGGTCAGATTCTTACCTATCATGTGGAATATGCTTTTAGACCTACATAACTTAAAATATTCTTCCTTACTATTCATTTCTGGACTCCTGCTTTATGCAAATGATATTTACTATTATTATTTTACTACATTTATTTATTTATTTTACATCCATTCTAGCATAACAGTACCAACAATGCACTTTCTGGTCAGGTCGTCTTGTAAAATTATTTAAACACACTTTTCTTTCTTCCATTAATATGTAGATTTACTTAGTTTACACTCATGCCACAGTTTCCTTTCCCTTCTCTCTTCTCAGTTCCTCTCCCCACCGCCGCCCCCACCACCAGTCCACTCCTCCATTTCTGTCAGAAAGGGGCAGGTCTTCCATGAGTATCAACAAAACATGGCATATCAAGTGGCAGTAAGATTAAGTACCTCCCCATGTAACAAGGTTGGGCAAGGCAATCCAGTATGCGAAATAGGGTCCCAAATACCTCTTAAAAAGTTGGAGGCAGCCCCTTTTCCCACTGTTCAGTGTCCCATAAGAAGACCAAGTTACGCAACTATAACATATTTGCTGAATTTCTAGGAGAGTCCCATGCAGTCTCCTAGGTTGTGGGTACAGTCTCTGTGCACCACTATGAAACCAGATCAGCTGATTCTGTGAGTTTTCTTGTACCACCTTGATATTTCTCAGTTCTAATTTTGCTTCATTATATATTTTGTTTTATTTCTTGTATTTGCATGTTGATTTTTCTTTTGTTTTTTTTATTTTAAATACCAACCTCAGTTCCCCCTCTCTCCCTTCCTATCAGTCTCGCCCACCTCCCTCTGACACCCCCCTATCCACTCCTAAGAAAGGGTAAAGCCTCTTATGGAGAGTCAGCAAAGCCTGGCACATTAAGTTGAGCCCCCCACCCCCGCAAAAAAAAAAAAAAAACAGACTAAGCCACACAACTGTCACCTACATACAGAGGATGACAGTTCAGTCCCACATATGCTCCCTAGCTGTGAGTCTAGAGTCTGTGAGCTCCCAGGAGCTCCTTGGGTCAGCTGTCTCTGTAGGTTTCCTGTCATGATCTTGACCCCTCTTCCCTTGCTCATGTAATTCCCCCTCTGTGGCAATAATTAAAGATGTAATTACCCAAGCCAGCTATCTTTAGAATATATATATTTTAATAGATGAAAGAATATAAACAAACTCACGATACCAGATCCAGGATCCCACACTTTCCGAGGGAGCGCCAGGCTGGGAACCAGAGAGACAGCACACACATGGCAGGTCCCTTTTGTTCCCCAGCGGGTCCTGATGGCCCAGCCCAAATAATTAGCTTAATGGTGGTTGTGGCTATCAGCTTGATTGGCTAAAACCTTTCCCCATCATCTCCACCTTTTGTCTAAATAAGATCAATCTAACTCTAGTATAGCTATATACAATGGGAACAGACATCGAACATGAAGTTACAAACAATAAAAATATCAATCCATTATCCCTCCCCCCATCTCTTAATTATATGCAAGGCATAATCAACCCCTAAATGAAGTCCCAAAGTCTGAGGGCAAAGCTTTCTGGGAGAGGGGACATCGTTCTCTAAAGCTATTTCCTGCTGACTTTGGGGGATCCATATCAGCTATCCAAGTTGAAATCGTCCTGGCGAATGGTATCCAAATAGGTCCTGTAGCAGTGTCATCAGCATCCTGATGTCGTATCAGCCAGATGAAGGTGTTGTCAATGGGTCCCATCTTCTTTCCTGGAAATACAACATAGTTTAAGACAACTCAAAGTTACCAAAATGAGGCCACCATCCGGTGCTGTCATGCTCTTCCTGGAAACTTCAAAAATTGCTGTAGAAAAATTCATTATGTATTGTAGAAAACTGAAAACATTAATTACACATATCAATGAAAGTTTATGATAGATACAAAGAAAAGGAAAGATGTTCTTTAAATTTAGTTCATTTTCTGTCCTATATCAACTGACTCTTGACTTACGACAGAACAGAAACTCCAGAAACTCTGGGTTATTCTCTTAATAACAGGCTTGGAATTATAAGGACTTTGTTTCACCTTACTCAATTCATCCGACTTGTAACCAGACTTACCTGACTTATTGGCATCAGTATAGAACGTGTGAGCTCCAGTTATTGGGGCATCATGCACAATCTGAGGAAGAATTCATGAAGTTCTCTTTATGAAGTTAAGCCTATCACTTTTGGGATAGTTGCTATTAATTTCTCCCAAAAAATTAGCACAAGCTTTTTGCCATGGTTCATTATCTTCCCATAGCTTTCTTATTTCCTCAGCATTGAAAGGCACTAAATTTCTACTGGGTCTATGCCTGCTAGTTGACTAAGTCTTAGTTTGCCCTTTATAATCAATTCAGAGACCTTTTCTACATAAGTTTTTAATTTTTTACTTCGCTTATATGGTAAGAAGATCCATTCTAAGATAATATCATCTCTCTGCATTAAAATTCCTGTAGGAGAAATTCTGGAAGGCAATATGACCAGAATACAACTGAGCTCTGGGTTTTACCTATCAACAGTCGCCTTCTGTAATTTTTCCTCAATCATTATTAGTTCCTTCTCTGCCTCAGCAGTTAATTTTCTAGGACTGTTCAAATCTTTATCAACATCCAAAGTCTTATTTAGATGCATTATCAAATCAGGTGTTATGCCAACACCTGATCGTAGGCTGGAAATGTCCCCTAATAGTCTTTGAAAGTCATTAAGAGTTCGCAACTGATCCTTTCTTATTTGCACCTTTTGTGTCTTGATTTTTTTGTAAACCAATTCTGTAACCTAAATAATTAACAGAATCTCCCCTCTGAAAATTTTCAGGAGAAAGTTGTAGAGCCCATTTAGGTAAAATTATCTTCACGTCCTCAAACATTCTTTCTAAGGTATCTATGTTTGAATCAGATAACAATATGTCATCCATATAATGATAAATTATAGACTTGGAATTGCTTACATATTATTTCCAGTGGCTGAAGTACAAAATATTGACACAGGGTAGGGGAGTTCAACATTCCCTGTGGTAAGGTAGTACATTGGTATTTCTTGGTAGGCTGAGAGTTATTATAAGTAGGCACTGTAAAAGCAAATTTTTCTCTATCTTTCTCCTGCAAAGGTATAGTAAAAAAGCAATCCTTCAAGTGAATAACTATTAAAGGCCATCCTTTTGGTAATAAAGAGGGCAGAGGAATTCCAGATTGTAGAGAGCCCATAGGTTGAATAACCTTGTTAATAGCTCTGAGATCTGTCACCATTCTCCATTTACCAGATTTCTTCTTGACAACAAATAAAGGAGAGTTCCACAGGCTTGTAGATTCTTCTATGTGGTGAGCATTTAATTGTTCCTGTACCAGCTGTTCTAAAGCCTGTAACTTTTCCTCAGCCAGAGGCCATTGTTTGACCCATATTGGCTTCTCAGTCAACCATGTTAAAGGCAGGGCTGTTGGTATATTTGAAAAGTTCTCAATTGCCGTATGTTCTTGCACAGCTGTGATGGCCAGATTTCACCGTCTGTAAAGTCTCGTAACATTTTCCTTAGGAATATAAGCTCTAGGGGCAGCAGGAATGTTAATCTGGGTATTCCATTGTTGTAATAAATCACGGCCCCATAAATTTACTGCAATATCAGCTACATATGGCCTTAGTCTTCCTATTTGCCCTTCTAGCCCTATGCATTTTACCCATCTTGTGCTTTATCTTACCCGAGACAAGGTTCCAATTCTCATGAACTGAACATCCACTTCCTGAAGCGGCCAACTTGGATGCCAAGATCTCGGGGTAATTATACTTACATCTGCACCTGTGTCCAGTAGACCTTGAATATAAATGCCATTCATGCAAACTCTCAGCTGTTGTCTCTGTTCATTTATAGAAGTCTGCCAGAATACACGTTTCCTCTTATCTATAAAGTTTATTTGTTCATTATCCATATTCATCTCATTAGTCAAACCATCATTGCTATTGAGAGTAGGTGTGGGGCCTTCTAATTTTGCTGATGAGACACATTCTCCATAGTAATTGGGAGTGGCTGAGCCATATGAGCCATATGTATAGGAGCCTGCTGAATAGGCATCGGGGCTTGC
Organism: Dicrostonyx torquatus; assembly: GCA_028555095.1. Taxonomy (NCBI): domain Eukaryota; kingdom Metazoa; phylum Chordata; class Mammalia; order Rodentia; family Cricetidae; genus Dicrostonyx; species Dicrostonyx torquatus. The sequence goes on along the minus strand of JAQHUG010000266.1, from coordinate 249,605 downwards.
GGAAGTCCCCCCATTCTGTTTTCTGATGGTAACAGGTTGCCTTGCCTATCCCATTATTGATCTACATTCGTTAGTCCAGTGTCTGACTTTTTCACATCTCCTGCATAAGCCTGAAGGTTGGGGCTTCCTGTTTCCATTATTTCCATAAGAGTTAGTATTCTTGAAATTCTTTTGTCTACAATCTAGTTTGAAATGTCCCATTTTTCCACAATTAAAACATTTAATATTTTGGTACCTCTTCTTACCATTGGAAAGTGCTTCACCTACCCAAGCTTCTGTACCATAATCAAAATTTTCAACATTCATCGTTTGTTAGACCCAGTCTTCAAAAGGTGCTGATCTGGACCTTAAAGGCCCTATGATCTTCTTGCACTCCACACTGGCATTTTTATAAGCTAAAACCTCAATCACAATACACCTAGCCTCTGGGTCAGCTATCCCTATTTGTACCGCCAATGTCAATTTTTGTACGAAGTCACTGAATGCTTCTTTCTGACCCTATTTAATTCTGATATAAGATTGTACCCACTGTCCTGTTTCCTGAACTCTGTGCCATGCTTTCATAGCAGCCGTCATGCACAGAGACAGGGTGTGGTCATCATATAAATCCTGATCCTGAGGATCAGAGTAGATTCCCTCACCTATAATTTGATCTATGGAGACCTCAGATCCATTTGCCCTTTCCTGGTGTTCCAAAAAGTCTAGTCTCCTCTTTAAAAAGACATTTCCAATGTAATTGTGGCCCATTTTCTAGTACAGCAGAAGTCAGCTGAACCCAATCGTAGGGGTTGCCTTATTACTGGAAGCCCAAGCTTTGAGAATCTCCGTTACATACGATGAATGCAGGCCATAGTTCACAACCGCTTGTTTAATCTCTTTTAAATCATTCATACGCACAGGTTCCCATGTGGCTTCTTTCATAATCTTTGAGCCCTTTGCATTAGCTAATTTTTCTGATGTTACGACAGGAAAAACTCTGGGGAAGTTAGCCCGGGGAGTTTTTTGTATTGAGGAAGGTAAATTTTGCCTCAATACCTTTTGTTCTTGGTCATCTAAGATTTCCTCAATCCTTTCAAATCTGTTTACCACTGCCTTTTGAAGTGTCTGGATTTCCTGTCCATTGATATGTTCTAATGTCCTCATTGAGGTTTCCAAGGCATGAAGTCTGTACATCAGAGATGATGACTCCATCCTTAGAAATAACCTTCATTGAAACCACATTAGCTTCTTGTAAAGATAGTCTATCTGCCAACTTGTCATAGCCCTGTGATCCAGCGTTAGTGACATACTCAACAGCACAAAGTCTCCCAAAAGCCTGTTGCTCCATAACGGTGAATCTATGCTCAAGGGAAATGAATTTAGAACTTACATCAGCTGCACTTACCTCCAAAGAGGCAAATTTGTCCTGATAGGATTTCTTAGCATTGGTCAGGTCAGTGGTTTTGTCTTCCATGAAGGAAAGCTGTTCCCTAAAGGAGTTACCGTTAGATTGCATAGATTCTAAAGAAATCTTTGTTGACCGAAGACCCTCAGTGAGGCCAGTGTTCTGTTTCTTTAGCTCCTGAATCTCTGCATTAAGGAACTGGATTACGTTATAAATCTTTATGAGAAAAACGCAAAATGCAAGCAAGGCAGTGAATTACATAAGGAGCCCGATTGGATGAGATTCATATGTGTCATGCATAAAATCAGACATGGTGTATCGCATAAATACATTTAAATCAGCAAAGGAGAGATTATCTGAGCGAATCATTTTACTTGAAAAGCATATCTGTTGACTTGAAGCAGGTGTAATTACCATTGGGTGCCAGTAGATGTCGCAGTGGTACAATAAGTTTTTTGCTGAAGGTCACAGAGAACAGGTCGTCTGGGCACTCAGTGAGTGGTGTGGAGAAACAGGGAGTCGCCAGCAGTGCCCGTGGCGAAGGGCGGGGCCAGAGCCGTGGTGCGGTGTGCCAGCAGAGCCCGATCAGTTTGTGCAAGTATCTGCGGCATGGAGAGAGGCAGAGAGCATGGGCGGGGACTCAGATCTAAAAAATTCGTTAATGAAAAGTACAAATCATTTGCCCTTAGAGGGTCTGAGGTCGCAGAATTCATAATGCCAGAGCTCAAGCCAGTGAGAAACGGCATAGATCGGCCAGCAGGGGTGGGGCCCGAGAGCTGTGGGGATTCCCAGCCCCGGCTGCCTGATGATGGGGACTTAAGATCACTCACGTTGGGCGCCACATGTGGCAGTAATTAAAGATGTAATTACCCAAGCCAGCTATCTTTAGAATATATATATTTTAATAGATGAAAGAATATAAACAAACTCACGATACCAGATCCAGGATCCCATGCTTTCCGAGGGAGCACCATGCCGGGAATGAGAGAGAGCGCACACGTGGCCTGTCCCTTTTATTCCCCAGCGGGTCCTGATGGCCTTGCCCAAATAATTAGCTTAATGGTGGTTGTGGCTATCAGCTTGATTGGCTAAATCCTTTCCCCATCACCTCTTCCTCTCTTGGAATCCATTTTCCACTTGATAATCCTCTGTTCTGTGAAGGTAAATGTTTTATTAAAATTATAAAGTCACAACTTAATTTATTGTGTTTTTAATTTTACAAAATTTGATTTGACTTTGTTTTAAGAGATTTGTTTTCTGGTCAAGTTATACATAGTATCAATTTAAATTTAAAATCACAGTCATTTGAAAGTAGCCCTTTGATGGTTACAGTGTGTGAGTAAACTACGTGAGGTTTTCTGCCCATTGCCCAGCTTTGATCATGCTTTAGAATTATCCAGAGTAGATCAGAGGCTTTTAGGAAACATTTGCAACATCTTTAAATGATGCTTTTTTTTTTAATCCCGGAAATGAACCAATTTTATCATGACAGGAAACAATGTGGCCTACATCAATATACAGATTGAAGTAACTTTGGAATCTGTGGATACTGTTCTAACTGGATTTCATTACTTTAATACTGGACGACGGTGGCCCTTTGAGGTTCTCTACTAAGGATCTTAGCTCTTTGCTGTTGGCCTTCTTCCTTTGAGAACAGATTTGCTTCACTCCTTGATATATTTTTTTTCCTGCTTGTGTGGATTAATTACTAGACATTAATTCCATGACACCCCATGTCACATGTACCTCTTTGTGTCTACTGTTATTTTAAGATTTCACATCTCAAGTATTTGACTGTCCAGGCAATCTGATTGCAGGGCAGCTTTTTAGCTGAGCATGAGGTTAAAGAGATAATTACAACTTTTCCATTCTAACTGCTTCACAGAGTACACTGTAATCTAGGATCAAACTAATAGCTATCTTTACGAAATTGCTGCAATTTAAAGGGAAATACTTTGTTAAATTAATTAGTTATTTTAAATTAATAGAAAAAAATCTATGAAATCTTAAACCTGAAATCTTAGGTTGTCTAGCATTATCTAAAAATAGAAATAATATATTCAAAAAGCTTTCTCAAAATGAAATGAAGAACAGCAGCTCCTTTCAATGTGCACATGTTTGTCCACATGTTACTGCTTTGCAGCAGGGAGAAGGGGCACAGAGTATTAGCCATTGGCTCAACATCACACAGGAACTGACAGAGTTACGTGTCAATTCTAATCCAAAGCTTCTTTCTTTCTTTTTTTTACTTGTTTATCTTTTTTTCTAACCCAATGCTTCTTATTCTATGTTTTATGATTAACTATAACAATTTTTAGTCATTCTTAAAACATATATATATATTTCATATAATGAATTTATAAGCATGGTTGTATGTTTTGTGTGATGCGAGAGATGGTTTGCAGTGGTGAAATGTTATAGTTTGATTAGGAAACTTGCCACTATGAAATTTCGCAAAGTGGATTTTGAAATCTTGCTATTGTGAGCTCCTGTGCAGTTTTCAAACATTGGGAATATTGATATTATATATATGAAAATTTGTACAAAACTCAATACTAATTTTTGCTATATTTTTTTGTTTATATGTTAAAAAATGGATGCCCATTAGCTAGAAGTATTGGGATCTAATGAGGTAAGAACTCAGGTTAAACAAGGGGTTCTACATGACTTGTTTTATTGCACATTTACTAGAAACAACATTATCAGAGTCTTTTTAGCTCCAATTTTTATTCCAGTGCCCTGTTTCTTCTGGGCTCGAATATCTGCATGCTGGGACACATAGAGTTAAACATATGTGTATGTGAGTTCCAGAAGATTAAGTCATATGATTTGTAGACTGGTTTAAATTTGTGACCTAGAAAACACTATTGATAAATGAAGAGCAGGGAGCAAAATGCCCCCAATCCGGTCAATATATATTTAAAAATACCCCAAATAACAGTTATAAAAATAATTTTTATCTTCTCTTTTCATGTAATGATGCATGCATTAGATAAGGGAATACTGAAGATAAGATCAATATGCTGTATATAATGGATTCAATAGCCTAATGAAATGTCATGCAACAACAACATGTAAAAATCAGTTTTAAAATACTAAGATTTAAATGTCACATATTTAAAAGGTAAGCAGAGTCAGAAAAAGTGAAACAAAATTCCTCTGAATTTGTTCAGCAGGGTGAATCTCTCCCTCTATCCTTTCCCCCTCATCACCTGCATCTTTACTCCGGACACAGAGTAGCAAATTACTGTTATTTGTCATTTCCCTTCCCTGCTATTTTCTCTCTGTAAGCTATTTCTTGTCAGAGAAACATTGACTCATTTTAGGTCTTTAATTCCTAATAAAATGTCTGGTTTATTTTGTGCAATTCTTCATTATGACTGAAAGTTGCTAATTTTGTAATTATAAAAACGTTAATTTTAGTCTCAAACTGAGACCGAAATCTTCACACTATGAAGCCATGTGGGCTATGATGAGTGGTAGTCTGAAGATTGTTATTTCATAGGGAAAAGTGTTCTTACATATGAAAGGCCCTGGTTTTAGCTAACGTTAGCACTTGAGGAGAAGCCAACAAGCCGCCCAGGATGGACAAGAGGAAGCTGACAGCCTCTTTTTAAGCTGACGATTGAACTGAGGCAGGGGATTCTATGGTTTTTGTTTTGCAAATTCCTCTATAGGATCATTAAGTTTTCCATCTTAAGTATGATTTTGGAGCAGGTGTATAGATGGTGAGTAAGATGAGAGCAAGGTTAACTCAGACTTACAATAGAATCATGCAATCAAATATCAGACCACATTGAATGTATTAGTTGTTTTGAAGAAAACTGTAATATGCCGTCGAAATGAGGTATTGTTGGCTTCTCTGTGTGCCACTGTCTTAAAATAAAGATTCTCTTTTATAACAATTCATGGAAACAGAAGGTGTTATGATAAGTGTGTTTAATAAGATCTGTTAATGTAATTGAGCATTGATTTCAAATTAATTGAACTGTAATAACTTCAGGCATAGAAACAACCTGCTTGCCTATGAAAATGGTTTATTATATAGTTTATGACGCATTAGCATTTCCACGCTGATAATACTAAGATGGAGAAAGCAGAGCATATGACTATAAAACACAACTACACCCTGAGAGATATTTGGAAGAATTAATAGAGAGAATACCTATATTATTTTTCCTGAAAGAGGACACAATGTGTTGAGAAAGTTATTCACACATAAATAATTGTAGCAATTCCACAAATTGTTTTACTTAGTAGAAAAACAAATTTGAGGTATTTTGTGCTCTTATTAAGGCTTTTTTATTACAATTATTCATTAAATAAACACTTTTATGTTTTGGAAGCTAAAACTAGAACAAAAGTGCAAGTATAGCTTTTTTTTTAAAACAAAATTTCCTGTAACTAAATTTCCACTCATTAGAACTTCTCTGTAGCCCTAAGATCCTCAGTGGATGAGTGTGCTTCCTGCCGAGCCCGACAACCTGAATTTGATCATCAGAATCTAGGTAGTGGAAGGGTAGAACTATTTCCCATAAATTGTCTTCTGACAGTGTAGCAGCATGCACAAGCACTAAATAAATAAATACATGAATAAATAAATAAATAAATGGAACTCCCAAACAATTTAAAAATCACTATTCATTTGGCTTGCTGTAATATCAATAGTTGCAATATTTCCCAGCAATAAAGAAACTGATCTCATCTTTCGTCTGTATTTTCCATACAAAACCATGAGGTATAGGAATGGTAGATAAAATATGCAAAATGAAATACAACTGTTAATTTTCAAATGTATGTGAAATAGAAAAAAAAGTCTTAGCAGGCATTCACATGAAAGAACTTATTTCAGATATATTTTCAGTCTGAAAATGAGGAGTTGGGACCTTTAACTCAAATTTTTATCAGAGCAGTTATAATTGATATAAAAATTCTCATTTCAGGAAGAGTCAAAATAGTAGCATAAAAATTAACCCAGTGACCATTAAGCAGATAAAAACCATTAATTATTTCAATTTATTTTAAGCTGGTATCAAAACTTGTTCAGAGTTTTACAAAGCAATTCCTGTTGTTGACAATTTATAAATCCTCATGATATTTTTTCTAACATTGTTTAAAAATTTAGCAATCATTATATAAGGATTGAAGTAGCAAAAGAATTGGGAAATCTTGTAGGTGACGTCTAATAAAGCGACAGTCCTTTAGTATCGTAGACTTTGATCCCAGTTTAGGTAGGAAGTGTAAAGAGCATCAGGGGAAGATGAGAGAGGAAGTAGAAAAATAAACAAGTCGCTTCAAGCCAATCACTGCATGTGCTCGCTTTGAAAGAGATGCTATTTTTTCAACAAGTAGCTGTTGTCCCACTTGGGAATGTCACTGTTGCTTATTCTATAGGACTGAAATGTACTACTTTTCCGTCTCAGCCGCAGTCTTTCTTCCTGGTCACTGCCAGCACTCCAAACTGTCACTTTAAGTGGCTACTTAAAAAATAAGCACAATTTCCATTTTACAAAGCATGTTTTTATGAGAAACCCATACTAAGTACGGATTAAATTCTACAAATTTAGATGGCTTCTTTTAATTCTTATAATTTATGACTTAAGGTCATCTCAAAGAGTTGATCTCAATTCGGTTCCAGTTGTGAGTTCAAAATTATTTCTCCTTGGATATGCACTTATATTTGCATAAATATTAAAGATAGTAGATGCTAATTAAATAAAGATAACAATTTTTTTATTAACAAAGTGGTGTTGAAGTCTTTCTTGAAAAGCGAGTGTGATAAAGCACAGTGATAAGAGATGGCACTTGGACCATGCTCTCGGTTACACTGGCAATGTGGGAAGAGGAGGAGCAGGGAAAGCTGCATATGAACTAAATACGGAAGGGTCTCAGAAACTCCTTAAGACATAGGGTTGCAGATGTGTTTCCTCTCCTTCTTTAACCTCAAATTCTCTGATTCTAACAGTGAAAGTTTAAAGGAACACAGGCTATTCTGTCTCTGCTTTGCCTTTACATTGTAGAAGTTCAAGTAATAATAAGACATATGAAATTAGTATTTTTGGTAATCTATTCTAACTGTGGCAACTATGTTCCCTTACACATAAGGGTTGTAGATCAGCCAGTTTATAACAATATGGCTATTTATGTTATAATTTTCTCAAACAATGAAGGTAAAATCACCAAAAATTAATTACTTTTGATAGAATGATAAAACAGGTAAATATTGTCTTTAGTGTTGGTGTAAGTTCCTCATATATTACTTTTTGTGTTCAAAAGATCTATTTTTTAAATTCAAGAAACATATTTCACATCTTTGTAATGGAGGTATAATTTTAAGTCAATGTGATAAAAAAAACAATCAGTGTAGCATCTATGTTTAATGAGATTTTGATGATACACAAAATAATGTTGCATTTTACAATTAATTCCCTGTAAGATTTGGTGAAATAAAATGTAAGGCAGAGTTTTCACAGGAAACTGTCTCTCTGGAGATACTTCTGATTATTCAATGACATATTAGTGGCAAATATAGTATATTACTCTTCATAGAGAAATACAAATCTAAGTTTCTGAAATGGAAAAAATGAGTCACGAGAGGTAGGTTTAGTACCACAAAGAATGACTTAAAGATGATAGACTTTCAGTCATTGGGATGATTGCTGACAGATCGATTTTTGGGATTTATTTCTGAATAATAAAGTACCACTGAAGCCTCTTTCCCTGCTGCATCTTAGTTAGTGTCTCCCACTGCTCTAACTTTATCTACCATCTATTGCTCCAGTCTTAATCTCTTCTACTTTCCATTCCTTCTAAGCTTGCCTTGTCTGCTGCTGCAGCCCTGGAAAATCTCTCCTCAGTGTTTGGACTTGGATCCTTGACCATGATCAAAGATTCAGTCTTTCTAGGTTCAAATTTCCTCATCCACAAAGTAGAGAGACTCAGTGTGACTCCTAAGATCACATAAAAGAACAAGATAAGCAGGCTATATTTTTAAAGTACATATATGTATCTATAAATATGTATATGCATGTAACAACAATTAACAAAAACTATCCATGAATTTGAAAGAGAGAAAGTAAGGGTATATAGGAAGACTGGGATAAAGAGAGGAAGTAGGGGTGACATAATTATATTATAATCGCAAAATGAGAGAAATAAGAAAAATAAAACCACAACATGATAACTAGGAGGAATTAGCACAATGCTTGGGACATGAACAGAAGAAAATCTTCAAGGAAGACTTGGAATAAAGAAAATTCTGAAAACTTGCATTTCTCAACAGTTACAGAAATTATCCTTGCTGTGAGTTTAACCTGACTACAACAGAGGTTGTCAGAATAGCTTTGACCTGGAGGCTTTTAGCAGTCTTGAGTGAATGTGTTCTGCTCAGTTTAGGGCATGATAACAGACACAACAAGATGTAGAAGGGAAAACAAAACTCCTGCTATGAATTAAGTGTATCCAGCAGTCAAAGGTCTGGGCCGATGTCATTAAAGCATCATACTGGGAGTTGTACACAGGCCAGTTAAGTACCAAAACATTAACAGCAGGTGTTTATACATGCAGTTTCATTGTATACATACATATGTGTGTACTATATATCATGTAATATATATTAATACAATATATATTCATATGCCTATATATGAATGCTTTATATATAATATATATATACATATATATACGAATGGCTTATTACAGTAGTTTAGGCATCTCAGATTTTCTCAGTGTGAAATACCTCTTCTATAATTTAGTCACTTTGGTTTGAATATGTGATCTACAGGACAGTGCAACAGGGTACAAAGATACAAATATCACACAAAAGGGAAAATATATTTTATCAGCACATTAATGTACAAATGCATCATATTAGATAGAATAAGAAATAAACTCAAAGCCAAGTAAAGTTTTTGGAGATGAATAAAACTTATAATCTCTATAATCAGGTCAAACATCAACAGCAGGCAAACAGAATGATTTGGACAGGTGGGAGACTTTGGGAGCCATTGTTTTGGGGGGAGAGTAAGTGTTAAAGTTCCAAGAAAAAAAATTAAATTGATTTTGGTTTGCTTTAACTCCAGTTCCTGGTACATAATGTGGTATAGACAGATCTTCAATAACATCTGAGGAATGAAAAGATGGGCGAATGAGACACTTATAAAAAATGAAATTTTATTATCTGTATGTTGCTAAAGTACCAAAAATGCAGTGTATTTTATTCTTTCATGATAATGCAAAGAGTTTAACAAAACAGGTGAAGGATGTTCCAGTGATTTTTTTTCAACAACATGATTTGTAATTATTTAAACTTACGGAGTAAAGAAATGACTGTCAGCTACTTGGAAGCAAGGGCTACACATATTCTTTTCTATGTAACCCAGTATTTTTCATAATTCATAATATATTATGGGATATTAATAAGTATTTGGTAAGATAATGAGAGTTTAGTACATAGTTTATCATCTAAAAGCTTTGTGCGTGTTTTTTCTTTTTCTTTTTTTTGTTTTGTTTTGTTTTTTGAGACAGGGGTTTCTCTGCAGCTTTGAAGACTGTCCTGGAGACCAAGCTGTCTTTGAACTCCCAGAGATCTGTCTGTCTTTGCCTCCCGAAAGCTGGAATTTGAAGGCATGCACCACCACTGCCCAGCCATGTGTATTTTTTCTAACAGTCTAGCACATGCCTGAGCAGTTACCATGCAGACATAGTCACTAGCACGCCTTCCCCAACTATAGATGGCTCATGATTTGGTTCATGTAATTGTGTTTCTGTTTTACTGTGTTGAATTTTCTTTTTGTGTGAGAATATATTCACTTCTCTGCCAAATTTTTGCTCAGCTACATTTCCATATGTATTGACAAATTAGAGTATTTCAGTGCCCTTATGTTTCTTCTGAGCAGACATGAGAGGTTTTATTTACAGTATCTGTGTATTTTAAAATATTCTGACTAGAAGATCAGATTTTTCCATGTAAATGAATATAGAAAGTTGAGATTTAAACCTTGGTAAAAGAGGTTCTGTAGAGTTTTCTTGAAATATAGAACCTAATAACTCACTAAAGATTCTGATCTAGATAATATAAAAAAGAGAGAATTAGAGTCCATTGTGTGGTTGCTATCTTTTATCTACCTATCCTAACCCGATTTTGACACACTAGTTCCTATCAGGGTGGAGCTAATTGGAATGAGGGAAAGCATTCTTGTTCATCAGCCCTTCCCCACCACCAGCCTCTCCTTAACCTGTGTCATTTCATCCTCAAGCCAGTGATAAAGATGCAGTCTCTTAATGTTTAATAATACTTATTTGTGGTCTCATAGTCTTTAAATACCATAATTAACCCTTGTCAATTGTTAGTGAACCTCCTCAAAGATACTGCTTCTGCCCTCATTATCTTCTTGCCAAATTCATTTAAAAAAAATTCCAGCAACTTTAAGCAAAGACAATTCAAGGATTGCTTCAAAATGTAGAACCCACTGTAAGTTGATAAAGGTCTAACTGCGAAATGCAGGCTAATACATATCCCTTCAACTTAATTATGTCCTCTGGTAAAATAAAAGTAAAATAAAAAGTAAAACAAAAGTTCTCACAGACTATTAGCTCTATGTTTCTAGGATTGCTGCATGCCTAGTGAACAATCATTTTAAAAAGGGAACAAAGACTTAACAGAAAGCTATATAAACCTATTTTTTTTAAAAAAAATACTGACTACAGACAAGGAGATCCACATGCAGACCCACTGGGGCCGAGGAGAAAACATGGTGCCAGGAGGTTGGTAACTATTACGGTGAGCAAATGTATGGTGTGGTATGGAAGAGAAAGAGAGAATAGTTCATGTCCTGTGCACAAAGGTGGATCTGAAGAGGTAAAAGTGGTGAGGGGTGGGCTGAGGTGGGTGACTTGCCTGTCAGCTGCGGCCTTGGTGGTTATCTGTCCTGGGTGGCTGCCAAGGCCAGTGTCTGGGTATATGACCCTGCTGCACCAGGTCTTTGCTGATACCCTTGACTCCTGATACCAGCAAAGACAGAGAGGATACAAAGTTGGCCCCACCTCTTACTGGCTGCAAGGCTAGGAAGAACTGGCTTTATCGCTAACTGGCTGCAGGACTTGAAGAGCTGTAGAAGCGGACCCTGTTCTTGGGGGTGTGAATGAGCTGGTCCTGACGGCATGAGGGCAGCGAAAGAGTGGGTCCTACCTCCTCTCATCTGCCATGTGATAGTGTGGGTGAGGCAATGATGTCCTCTCCCGCTTGCCACATGTCACTTGTGAAAAGCAAGAGAGCTGCCCCACCTCCTCACCAGCTGCAGCGCTTGAGACAATGGGCCCTGTGCCTCACCTGGGCTGCGCAGGATAGTTGACCCTGTAGACAGGTGTGTAGGTGAGCTGCTGTGAGAACATGAGCACAGGAGGTAGGGCTCCTTTCCTCATCTGCCATATGATGGTGCGGGTGAGGAAACGGTGCCCCCACCCCAACCCCAACCCCTTGTTACCTGTGATGGCTGAAAGAGCTGGCCCTGAGGTCATGAGAACAGGAGAGCTGTCTGTGCTGCTCACCAGCTGCAGCACTCTAGAGAGCAGGCCCTGTACGTCGCCTGAGCATCACAGTAGATCTGATCCTGTGGGAAGGGGCATAGGTTGAGCAGGCACCGAGGGCATGAGTGTGGGAGAACTGGCCCCACCACTTGTCTTTCATTGATGGTGTGAGTGAGGGAGACGTGCCCCACCTTGCCCCTGGCCAACTGCAGTAGACAAGGGACCTGGTCCTTATTGCAGCTTTCGGGAAAGCAGGTCCTGCACCTTGCCTGGGCAGTACAGGAGAGCTGACCCTGCAGATGGGGGCACCAGTGAGCAGACCGAAAGAACATGAGCATGGGCTACACAGTAGAGCTGCCCCTAGAGGTCTCAGTGTGTGTGAGCTGGTCCTGAGGGCTCAAAAGCAGGAGAACTAGATCCACCCTTTGCCCCTTGCTGCATAGAATGGACTAACAAGGGCATCTCTGGAGAGCTCACCCTGGTGGTGAGGATGGGGGAGAGCTGACCGACCGACCAACACTACACCTATCCAGTCCCTGAGCCAGGGCTAGGAGTTGGTCCACCCCAAAGTCCTCCATCTATGATCTGCTGGATGAAGCACATGAAGGGGCAGGTCCTGCACATCTAAAGCGGCAGGATCTCCAGGACAAAGGACAACAACAGAATGTCCAAAAGGAGACCCAGTGAGGGCCCAGTATCAATGGTATTGCAGAAACCAGAGACCTCAAACCAGACCAATGACTCTTGGCAACGAACACTTCCAAGTAAACATATATGGACTAACACATATGCTGCATGACTCAGTGTGTCAAACTAAAGCTTCCATGAGGAGATTTTTTTCTTTTTTTTCTATCAAATTTTATTTTATTTTATTTTGGTGGAGAGGTTGCAGGGGCAGAAGGCAGATGTTATGGGACAGGGAGATGAATGTGATCAAGACACACTATGAAAAACACAATGAATGAATGAAAAAAAATATTAAAAAATAAAAGGAAAATACTGACTGCAGCTAATGTCCAGCCACTTTTTTCCCTAGTTTTTAGACTTCATGATGAATTAAATAGCAAGAACAACTATTATTTGTAATTTGATTATTAATTACATAATTTAGAAGAAAGTAGAAAATGTAATTCGTGAAAAATAAAAATTTTCATTTTTAAAATAAAAAACACATTTTAAAACCACGTCAAGTACACCACCTTTGAACCACACATAGTCAAATTAGAGACAGAGCTAGACATTTTACATAAAATATTTAAAATATGACTATGGAAGTTTTTGATGTTATTACTCTTGAGAATATATTCTTAACTATAGTTCTAAATATTGTAAAGCCATTGTCTTAATATAGGAAAAGATGGATATGGTAATCCAGTGCCAAGGAGAAAGCCAGATATGCAGTAATCAATATCTTATGTTGAATGATTATTCCTTTCCAAGGAATGTGGACATGGAAAATCCAAGTTTTATTTTCTTGTGTTGTAGCCAATCTTATTCTCCTCTTGCATCTTTAATCTTTACTAATGAATAATAAAAAAATGAAGAAGTTGCATTTAATAACAATGACACAATGCTAATATTTGATTAGTTTTATTTGGGGTCAGTATTCTTATGTGGCTAGAGAAACTGTATCAGTTTTTAATGATGTCTAGGTGACACTTTTTCTGCAATGCAGATAAGATAATGTCTTTAGTAAGACAATGGAGGAATGGGGAAACAAAAGAGGCATGTGTAGGAAAGGCAGTTTAGGGGAAAGAAAGATAGAAGAAGAATATATGTGTATATATATATATATATATGTGTGTGTGTGTGTGTGTATTAACACATATATTTATATATTTATTTAACCAGTAAGCAGCAGGACTTTACATAATCTACCATGTTAAAATCATTTCATTTCATTATTCCAGGTTCATCATCCCTAAAGTTAATGAGCACCCAAGATAAAAAATAGGTATAATTTCCTCTTTGTTTCTCTAAAAATGAAAGCATTTTTCATGATTAATAAATTATTCTGCTATTGATTTTGTTCTGATGTGTTTAACTGAATAACATTCTTAATTAATGTAGCATACAGATTATCAGGCAGATTGTAGGCTTTTGACAAGATGCCCTTGTGTTTTTAATTTTTCTTTTTTTTTTAAGAGAGCAGAAAAGTTGGAGAGGGGTACTGATGAAACATTGTTTTTCTAATCACCAATGTTCCACTTCCAGCCTTGTCTTAATTACAGAGGACATCAACATCATTCTGAGTTGAGAGGATGCTTTAGGAAAGAAGATTGTAATTGGCACAGGTATAACAGTGTGTTTTCTGTGCCTCTTTCCTTTGAGAATCACTATCCTGAATAAAATGTCAGGGATATGCTGTTCCTTTACCATATCCATAGCAAGTTATAGTTGAGGGAGAGAGGGAGGAAGGGAGGGAGAGAAGGAAGGAGGGAGAGTAGAAGAAGGGAGAGAGGAAGGGAGGGAAGGAGGGAGAGAGGAAGGGAGAAAGAGAGAGAGAGAGAGAGAGAGAGAGAGAGAGAGAGAGAGAAACTGCTTGTTTGTTTCCCGACTGCCCAGATCCAAAATAATTACACAGAAACTATATTATTACAACATTGCTTGGCTTGTTAGCTCACACTTCTTATTGACTAGCCCTTATATCTTAAATTAACCCATTAACCATGAGGCTTGGGGTTTACCGGCAAGGTTCAGGCTGGTGGCTCACATCTTTCTCCTCTAGCGGCAACATGACAACTCTCTGACTCTGCCTACACTCTCTCCACATCTCTGTTTGGATTTTCTGTTAAGCCACTGGCTGAGAGCAGCTTTTTATTAACCAATGGCAATAAAACATAATCACAGCATACAGAAGAGAAACCCACATCAGAGAGAGAGAGAGAGAGAGAGAGAGAAAGAGAGAGAGAGAGAGAGAGAGAGGGGTGGGGGGGAGAATATAGAAATATCTCTACCTAGCAGGCAACTGAGGGTCAAAAGCTCTTTCATACCTTGTTTTCAATTTTATTGCCTTTGAAGGCACAGCTTGGCATAATACACAATTTTCACTCTGTACATCTTGCTCAGATTTTCTTAAGCAAGAATATCTGTAAGGAAATAGCAAATGTTTCTGCTGCATCTTTCTCCTCTTATCCTATTTAAATGCTGTTGCTTGTGAGTTATATCCTGTTGTGCTAAGGCTCACATAGATCATTCTCTCCATTCATAACATCCAAATATTATCAGAAGAAATGGAAAGGTTATTATAACATGGTAGATGAAATTATCTTCCAGGAAACTTTTCACTCTCATTAGATTGTTTCTCCTATAAACCTGGTTGAGCATAATGTCAGGAGTTTTATCTTATCAGTTTTTCTAGGTCTTAAAAACATACCATGAATTCTCATAAAGTATGTGTAAAGTAAATTATACACAAACATCATTTAAAGCTGTCAGTTTTCCAATGTGTTTGACTAATGTTCTAAAGTAAGGAATGTCTATTTACACAGATGTACAGAATGCAGATGCCCAGGAGTACAACTTTTGACGACATCCTCACCATATTAAGGGTGTTTCCTTTGAGTAGTTAACACATGTTCCTATATCCTAAGCCCCAGACTATGTTATACTAGTTTAGCAGAACTGGACAGTACAATGTTATTTTTTCGCTGCTGGTATCAAAACCAATGCCATACTTGAGTTATTTCAGAAAAAGTTCTATTCAGAAAGACAGCTCTATATTTTCATGTAACATAAAAAGTCATTTATCTTTGGGCTTATTGCATTACTGGGTTAAGGAATCAGAATGTATATAATAACTTAGTGAGTTTTACTTGCAATTTCAGTGAACAGTCATGGGTGATTTCTGACTTTGTTGTGTTTCAAGTATATCTTTGTCAATATTCTTTTGCTATGAAGAGGAACCATGAACCATGACCACAATAACTTTTTTTTTTTGGTTTTTAGAGACAGGGTTTCTCTGTAGTTTTGGAGCCTGTCCTGGCACTAGCTCTTGTAGATCAGGCTGGCCTCAAACTCACAGAGATCCACCCGACTCTGACTCCCAAGTGCTGGGATTACAGGAGTGTGCCACCAAGGCCTGGTGACCATGATAACACTTATAATTGGGCCTGCCATACAGGATCAGAGGTTTAGTCCATCATCAGCATGACATGGTTGGGAGCATGTCAGTAAACAGGCAGACATAGTGCTGGAGAAGGAGCTGAGAGTTCTGCATCCAGATGTTCAGGCAGTAGAAAGAGAAAGACACGGCCTGGCTTGAGCATTGGAAACCCGAAGCCCACTCCTGCTTTCTCCAACAAAGCCACAACTACCCGAACAAGACCAGACCTCCTAATAGTACTAAACATTCAAGAATATGAGCTGGTGGGAGCCATTCTTATTCAAATCACCTCAGAGTATAACACTGGAAGGCTCTTTGTGATTTAATTGTGCTCTCTGAATACATCAGTGAAGATAGATGAACTGCTGGTATAACATGTGTGAGTTGCAAAGTGGTCTTCATCCTCTAACACAGGAAGATTCATTTAGCATACATACATCACACCTAAACAAAATAGTAAGTTGAAATTTTATTATGTAGAAATTAAAGTGTTTTGAAGAAATACATAACTGCTATCAAGACACAATGTCTAGTTACAATAAGCCAAATTCCAAGCTTCTCTTTATGAGTAAGAAAATTTCCCTTATTAAGCTAAACTAGAAATTTAACATATGAAGGTAGCTGTTAAAATAATCAATAGAACTATTTTTTAATGAGCCAGTGAAAGTATTTAAGGATGTCAATTAAAATAGGAAATTTTAATGCACAAATTCTCTAACTATGGCTAAAATCCAAATTAACACAGAATTCCAAAATGCTAAATAGCATTTGCCAATGTACCATGAGGGACATATTTCCCCCGGCTACGCTTGCTGCCTCTGCAGGATGAATAGTCAATAATTATTATTTGGTATCACATATTTTATAGAAACTGTCAGAACATGCAATTAGTCAGGAATGATGAAATGGTAATAAAAGAGTTAGGAATAATGCATTGGCTGTGTAAGTCATCAGTGTGTGTCACATACAGTTTTAAAAATGTTTTCTAGCCTACTGGTTATTAAATGTGGTCCTGGTTGGTAGGAACAGATGACCTTTGATTTAAGGGCTTTAAAATGTATAATTCTCACTTTAAAATGGACCGCATTTGTTTAATTATCTTAGCTCTCAGTATACCATAAACTGCTCTAGAATTCAATATGGAAATATACTCTAGATTTGGCACCACTGTCCTAAAGTACTCATTATAGAAAGCCATACAAAAGCCTCAGCTATAAACCGAGTTCACGGCATAGATACCTTGAACAGTAAGACTGCAGAGAAACTACAACTCTTTGTGACAGCTAAGCTCTGAGATCACCACTGAAGACAGAACTGACTGTGAAACTGTGGCTTTAGATGAAAAGCTGACCTCTTAGCATATTGCTGAAGTACTCAAAAATAATATAAATTGTCTTAGACAAAGTTGGTCTTTTAAATTTTCCTGCAAATCAACCTGTGGACAACAAGCAAAGATGATTTAGATCATCACTGTGAATACTTCATATGTTTTTATTTAGATAAGCCATAGGTACAGAGATAAAGAGCTATCATTTGGATCGTGTATTTTGAAAAGAAATGGGATACTATAATTCTCATTGAAAAACACTCCAGCTTAAATGGTGTAACAAACTGAAATCATTAGTAAGAAGTGATGATCTGCTATGCTCCATTTCACCTTTGACTGTTGAAATCACACCCTAGTGATAACCATATTATAGTGATGGATGGAATGTTTGGGAAATCTCTGTGGTCCAGAAAAAGAATATTTCACAGGTGTGTAACCGGAGAAGAATAGTTTAACATAATATCTCTCATTCTCATAATTCACATTACGGGAGATGGGATCTCCTCGTTTGTGAATCCTTGAAGGTGGTGACGTCTGACATGCATCTGAAATGCGAGACTGAATTTAATATCCATAATGAAGTGTCGACATCCACGCTTCGCTCTCATACTTGGCAACATTACATGGGCATTACAGACTCGCTGTTATGCAGCAGATTTTTAAATGAGCATATTTCAAAGCTCCCTATAAAGTAATGAATTAGAAATTGGCTTTGAATTCAGCTTGGTTGGCAGCTCTTATTTGGTACATAGAGCTCACGAGACAGTAGTTTGCAGCCACACAATAGAAATTTGTAACATTATATGATGGTATTGAAAATACTTCTTAGGTATTACATTTGAACTGATTTTTTTTGACGATTTACTTTCATATTTCCTATGTGAGGCTGTAGCCTTATACCACTATAGTGTAGAATGTAGAATTTAAAATAAAGGTAAAGTAGTGTTGACCTCATCCAAAGGGATTTATTACTTGAAATACCAGCAGGATCTCGTACCAAGGCTTAGCTTATAATAGACTCCCATGACATGGATTTCTAGGATAGCATTGCAGTTCACTTCCAGGGCTAAAAGACAGAGAAAAGAAATGCATCCTAATGAGAAACCGTCATGTTTAGCATCAGTTTATACTTTATGCAGAGATGGCCAAATTAAGCAATCTTGAGCACATTGCAGATATTTAGGGAATTTATGCTGTACATTAAATTCCATGAGATGTATCATACTATTTCACTGTTTTGATTTTCCTTCTGAGAGCAGCAAGACATGGTCATAAGGTGTTTTTACTCCTCACCCCCGCCTGCACAGTCTCTAAAGCATAGCTTTCTAAATCTCAAACGCATAAGGTCCACATTTATCTTTTAATTTTTTTATATTTCATTTTATTATTAGTCTCCAATACCTTTTCTTCCATCCCTTTGGTGGTAAAGCGTTTCTCCTGTTGATATTGCCTGATGCCACTTCACTCAGAAATTATGGCATATTTTCACTATTTTTTAATTCTGTCTCCTTAGTTGAGGTATAATAACCAGCTTTATTTTCAAAACAAAAATTCATTGGAATATATATGGTTTTTCCATGTGTATCAGGTTTTGTTTGTGTCAGTGCATGACCACTGTTTCACTTTCTTCCTTTAGTAGAATTCACTTGATATTGTCTTTCAAATTTACTTTTAGAAACTGAATTCCATTTTTTCCTATGGAAATTCGTAAGTATTCATTATTTTAGTTATTTAATATACTTTCCCCAAATTTTACATTTTCTTTGTTTTAGCCATGGCACCAGATTTTACCCAAACATCCAGTCTTTCAATTATTCTTTTTTTCCTTCTTTTCTTTTAAATTTCATTTTGCATTCCACCCACTATTTTCTCCCCACTCCTCCTCCTGCTGTCCTCGTCTTATCCCCCAGTCCGCCCTCCATCTACTCCTCCCAGTGGGCAAGGACTCCCATGAGAAGTCAACAAAGTCAGACACATTAAGTTGGGGCAGGACCAAGAACTTCACTCTTCATTAAGGTTGAGCATGGTATCCAACTATAGGAAATGGGCTCCAGTAAGCTAGCTCATGGACCAGGGATAAATCCTGGCCCAGCTTTCAAGCGCCTCACAGATGGCCCAAGCTTCAGTATGGTCTCCCACACAGGGAGTGTTGAATTCAGTCACATGGAGGCCCCACAGCTGTTGGTCTAGAGTTCCTGAGTTTTACAAGCTTCGTTTAGCTGTCTCTGTAGATTTCTCCATCGTGATCTTGACCTCTCTTGACCATATATTCCCTCCTCCCTCTTTTCATTTGGATTCTTGGAGTTCCACATGGTGGTTGGTTGTGAATCTCTTCATATGGAGCTGGATGAAGACTCTATGATAATAGTTGGGGTATTCACCAATCTGATTACAGGGGAAGGCCAGTTCAGGCTCCCTTTCCACTACTGCTAAGACTCTTAGCTGGGGTCATTGTTGTGTATTCTTTGGAGTTTCGCTAGCACCAGGTTTCTTTCTAACCTCGTAGTGGCTCTTTCTATCAAGATCTCTTTTTCATTGTTCTCCCACTCCGTCCCTTCCCCCATCAACCATCCTGTTCTCTCATGCTCTCATCTCCTCATCTCTCACACCCTCACCTTTACTGAACTCCCTTTTCCCCCAGTTTACACAGAAGATCTCAACTAACTCCTCTTCACCGGGCAATCTATATTTCTGTCTTAGGATCTTACTTGTTATCTAGTTTCTCTGGAACTGTGGACTGTAGTCTCGTTATTCTTTGCCTTATATCTAATATCCACTTATAAGTGAGTACATACCATGTTTGTTTTTCTGAGCCTGGGTAACCACACTCTGGATGTCTTTTTTCTAGTTCCATACATTTGCCTGCAAATTTCATGATGCCATTGTTTTTTAAAGCGAGTAATTCTCTATTGTATGAATGTACCACATTTTCTTTATATATTCTTCAGTTGAGGGGCATCTAGGTTGTTACCAGGTTCTGGCTATTATGAATAATGTTACTATGAACATAGCTGAGACAGGGTCCTTGTGGTTTTAATGAATATCCTTTGGGTAATTCCCAGGAGTGGTATTATTGGGTCTTGAAGTAGATTGATTCCGAATTTTCTGAGAAACCACCATACTGATTCCCAAGGTGATTGTACAAGTTTGCACTCCCGCCAGCAGTGAAGGAGTGCTCTCCTGACTCCATATTGTCTCCAACATAAGCTGTCCTCAATACTTTTGATCTTAGCCATTCTGACTGCTGTAAGATGATATCTTAGAATAATTTTGATTTGCATTTCCTATTGATTAAAGATGTTGAGTAATTCCTTAAATGTCTTTAGGTCATTTGAGATTCTTTTACTGAGAATTCTCTATTTATCTCTGCACACTATTTTTAAATTAGATTATTTTGTATTTGATGTCTAGTTTATTGAGTTATTTATAAATTTTGTACATCAGCCCTCTGTCAGAAATGGAATTTGTGAAGATCATGTCCCATTCTCTTAGCTACCATTTTGTCTTATTTACTGTGTCCTTTGTCTTACAGAAGAAGCTTTTCAGTTTCTGGAGGTCTCATTTATTGATTGTTGCTCTCAGTGTCTGTAATACTGGTGTTATATTTAGGAAGTAGTTTCCTGTGCCAATGCATTCAATGCTACATCCCACTTTCTCTTCTAATAGGGTCAATAAATTTATGTTGCGGTCCTTGATTTATTTGATTTGACTTTTGTGCATGACGATAGATATGGATCTTTTTTCAATCTCAACATCTAGATCCAGCACCATTTGTTATGCTTTTTTCCCCCATTGTATTATTTTGATTTCTTTGTCAAAAATCAGGTATTCATAGGTATCTGGATTAATGTCTGGCTCCTTGATTCAATTCCATTGTCCCATGTGTCTGTTTTTATGCTAATACCAAACTGTTTTTGTTACTATAACTCTATAGTAGAGTTTGAAGTCAGGGATGGTGACAACTCTAGAAGTTTTTATATTATACAGGACTGTTTTAGCTATTCTGGATCTTTCATTTTTTCATATGAAGTTGAGCATTTTTCTTTCAAGGTCTGTGATGAATTCTGTTGATATTTTAATGGAGATTGCATTGAATCTGTAGATTGCTTTTGGTAAGATTTCCATTTTTTATTATGTTAATCTTACCTATCCAAGAGCATAGGAGATCTTTCCTTTTCCTGATATTGTCTTCAATTTCTTTCTTTAGAGACTTAAAGTTCTTGTCATGCAGGTCTTTCACTTGTTTGGTTAAAGTTATCCCAAGATATTTTATATTTGTGGCTGTTGTAAATGGTGATGTTTCTCTGATTTTTCTCTCAGCCCATTTGTCATTTGTATACAGGAGGGCTAATGATATTTTTGAGTTAATCTTTCATGCTGTCACATTTCTGAAAGTGTTTATCAACTATAGGAGTTCCTGGTAGAGTTTAGGGGTCACTTATGTATACTACCCTATCATCTGCTAATAGTGATAGTTTGCTTTCTTCCTTCCATTTTTTTTTTATCCCCTTGGTCTCCTTTCTTTTTTGTCTTATTGCTCGAGCTAGAACTTGAACTTCAAATTCTATATTTAATAGATACAGAGAGATTAAATCATTCTTTTAAAAAATTATGCGTATAGTGTTTTGTCTGTATGAGAGTCCATGAATCATTTCCTGTAGTACCCATAGAGGTCGGAAGAGGGTGTCAGGTACCTTGGAACTGGAGTTACAGATAGTTTTGAGCTCCCATGTAGGTGCTGAGAACTGAACCTGAGTCTACTGGAAGGTCAGCTAGTGCTGATTGCTGAGTTTTTTCTTTCTTACTGTGTAGCCCTGGTTGTCCTGAAACTCACTTGGTTGACCTGATTGGTTCCAAGCTCACAGAGATACACCTACCAAGATCACAGAGATCTGCTTCCCAAGTGCTGAGATTAAAGGTATTTACCACTACCACTAAGCTCACTCTGCTCTTATAACCAATGTCCTAAATTATTCTGTGTAGTTCAAATATTTTTTTTCTTTTTTTAGGAAAAGAGGTTTACTTTTGTCACACATCTTGAGAGGTCGAAGGTTCAAGACATAGGAGAGAGCTACATCTGGAGAGATCTCCGCAAGTCACCATAACATCATGAATGGAAATTAAGATATAAACTTGTATGAAAACAGCAAGTAGTACTTGAGAAGAGGGTTAAAGGAGAGGCCCCAGGCTCTCTAGTACTTCGCTCTTTTGTGTTGCAGGAGCTAAAGATACAAAGAGATAGAATTAAACTATTTTAAGGGTTTTTCTTAATGGCTTAATCACCTCTCACTAGGCCACCATCTTGAAGGGGCCTATGTTAGAAACCAAACCAGCAATACAATAGACTGTTGAGAGCCAAGTCATAGCAGCTATCTTTACCAAGCTTTTTATATTTTAATGAGAAAGCAAATGCATCTTGAAACTAGTTGATGAAGGGTTTCTCATTAGTCATACTGTTGTTTCTGTAACCATAATAGAATGGGAATGGAATTCTATTTCACACCCTTTCCAGGGAAGCTGTAAGTTTATCATGGCTTCTCTACTGGGACAACACCAACACATCAAGTGATAACTCATACAAGTTCATCTTGATGATTAAAATAAGTTCATTGGGTCTTATGGAAATTGCTGTGGATTTCCCTTAGACACCTGCATGCTCTGAGTGACCAATTTACACCTTCCTAACTCTTAATTTACATGGCTTCTAGTCTAAAATAGAATCAACCAGGCCATGGGAAAGTTTCAAAGTTTTGGATGCTCTATCATTGCCCTTATAGAGAACCTGATGGTCTCAGCAAACCCTAATCAACTTTGGGAAGGAAGACTTGATTTGATCAAATTTTGGAGATAGAATAGCTAGATGGCAGCATGTTGAAAGATGGACATACTCTGCATAGAACTTATCTTACTTGTCTCAGTACAAACAGTAACATCTGTGAGAGATATTTAATGTACTCTCCATTTCTCTGTATCTTTCTATTTCACACCCTCTCTCTTTCCCCCATCATTTTCTCTTCCCTTTTCTTTTACCTGTTCCCACTTCTATGATTTGAATCTATTGATTATATTCTTTTAATATATTCCACCAGCCATTGTGGTATAATAGATCAATGATTTAGACAGGTATTATTCATGAATTCATGATTTCAGTATTTTCTGATTCAACTGTAAGGAATTAATACTATTTTTATCAAAATATTTAGAATTTTGTTTTATTTGACTATTATTCACACACACACACACACACACACACACATGTTTATTCTCTGTATTATTTTTGGCATCTTCCTTTACCCCCATAATCCTTGTTTACTGATTGGGAAATACCCATTTTTATCTTATGCTTGAATTAAAAAATTATTTCTTTAGTTTCCAATTTTCTGGATTTGTTCTCTTTCAGTTATACTATGCATAGCTAGAGTATTACTACTCCTCATACGCAACCTTTTTTTCTCTTTATGTTATGTGAATACTGTCTACCATTAGTAATCTCCTCTGAGATATATCATATTCCTAACAAATTTCTGCCTATACACTAGGCAATATGTCATCAATGAGTATCTTCTTTTGGAGTGGCTGGCCAATGAGGTTCCATAGACTCCTGAAACATTGCAGCCTATTGTCACCACTCTTAGTTATTCCCTAGAGCTTCACAATAAGATCCTTCTGCTGAAGAAATCACATATTCAAGTTATAGAATGCAGTAAAATATAGAATATGTTCTTGACTAGAAGCTCCATCTCTATTGACTCGGTTCCCTCATTCTGAAAAGTTTGCATAAGTTATCAGAGGAACAACAATATCATCAATTAGACCCAGCTACAGAGCTTGCAAGTTGCAGTCATTCCAGGAATGGTGAGACATGCCCATTTGTTCATTAGTGGCCATGAACATGATTGGAGTAGCTAGTACTTTCTGGATTGGATTTAAGTCCTTTTCCACAAGATTAATCCTGTGTGTGGAAGAATTATCAGGCCCAAACCTATGGCTAAATGGGTCATAGGTGCTAGGGGAAAACCTAAAATTTATTTATTTACTTTTTAGTATTTCAATCACATTTATTTATTTATTCGTTTTACTTTTAGCAATTATTTTTTGAAATGGACATAATGTTTAACAAAATCCTAACAGCTAATTGTTATATCCATAGATAAATGAATTTCTAAAACCCCATATGGGAATCCTTAATTTGCAGTATATGGTTATTAAATGAAAGGTCCCCAACTGATAGAGGTATAAAGAATAAAAGACTACAGGATTCTCATCTCTATAGGGAACACATCTATTTTACCCGCCCCCCTTCAAAGCTAAGGGGTCATTGCAGAAGGTTGAAAATGGTGTAAGAACCAGAAGAGATGGGAGATTACAACAAAATATTATTTTCCCGGTATAGCAGAGTTGTGGTATGATACACAGGTTTATTAAAGACCAAAATACACACAGATTACAATACCCAGTAGAGCTCCTCCGTGGAAGTACTCAGGTCGGCAATCTGCACAGAGAGAGCGTTTCCCACCTGGGTCTCCCATTTTATACCTCTCCTGGGACCTGGTGGTTCTGCCCCATTAATTAATTGAGGGGTGGCAACGGGGTGTGGTCACAAGCCAAAATGGTGAAGACCACACCCCTTCACAGAGTAACTGCTTAAATGAACTGACAGCAGTTGCAATGGCATGCAGAAACCCAAGTTAGACTGAATCCCAGCATGGAGAAGGGAGTTGAGCTTACAACCCCAACCCTAGCTATGGGGCAATTGACAATTGTCAGCTCCTGGAAGGGGAGAGACAGTTTTCTCTGAGTGCAGTTAAAGGTAATGAAGTATATTGCATAGCATAAATTGGTCTTGAAATAAAAAAGTAAAAGGAAACAAATTTGAGTGGGTAACATATGGGAAGAATTGTGGTAGGTGAGTGAATATGATTAAAACACATTGTACAAAACTCTTTAGTAATTAATAACAGAACTAAAATTAAAATTTCTGCTTGCACTGGTTTGCTTTAATGTTCAACTTGACAGAATCTAAAATACCCTACGAATATAATTTTAATGAGTCATTATCTAGGCCTGGTTCAGTTGTTCATGTATATGGAGGAATGCCTTTATTGTTAATTGATGTAGGGAGATTCAGGCCACTGTCTTCAGCTCTAAAAGGAACATGCTTAAAACACCCACTCCTTCCAAGGCTCCTGGAAAAATGTAAAGGACATTGGGAACTGTAACATCAAGAGGCATTGGATGCCTTGCTGGACACAACAGGGCAACCACACAATTTTCATGAAAACATACACAAGTATGAAGAAGGGATGATGTTGAGGAATCACATTCCTAGCCAACGATTTACTAGCAACTAACAGTTGCTGGTAGAGGAAGAGTCAGTCTTCTTCAAGAGTTTAGCCACTAGCTAGTGAACCACACTTCCAAGAATATTTGGACAGCACAATCTACCTTGTTGGGTAACAACAAAAGATACAAAATTAAATGCATAGGAAAGGGAGGGAGATCTAGAAGGAGTTGGGAATGTGATCAAAACAGATAAAGAAAAATTCTCAAAAATTCTCATGAATGTTTTTAAAAATATATATACAGATAAGTGGTTTGATTTTGAATTATTGTTTTTCTGTTACTATTGATGATGACGAGTTTTTATATTTTTGGTCTTGCACCAAAAATTATGAATATGCATAATTTTATGCAGGTGATTATTTATATATTTATATAAAGTTACATACCACATATAAATGCATATATTCTGCATAGTTTTACCCTATATGTTGGATTAATTGAATATGTACCATTTGACAATAATTTAACAGTTTTTAAGAAACCCAGGTTAACAAGTAGTAAATTAATATAACAAGAAGATGTTAACAAAATGCCCTGTAAAACTCAATTCTTAGCATTTTTTAAAAATAATCAATTTCATTACATTCTTTAAATGATTTCAATGCTTTTTCTTTCTTTTTTTTTTTTCTTAACAAGACCAATTGCTTTTCTTAATATGTACCAGAAGATGGTGCTATATAAATAAGCTAAGGCCTCTGCAAGGGTGTTTTTTTTTTTTTAATCAAGATAAGGAGTAAAATCCACCCACAGGGTTTGAAAAATAATGCTTTAAAGAAATGGCATGCGTTTTTTAATGCTTAGATCTTAAGATGCAAAATTTCTATTCATTTGGCAATATGGACTTTAAAAGTATTAACATTTTTTATATTTTTGCTGTTATTCTTTTTCACGTCTTAAGAGCTAGGGTAACTGGTATAATATATCATTATCAGTGGATTTTGTTCTAAAACTAATGTCATCCTGGCATATGTAGAATGATTTTAGAGTTGCTTAATCACAAAACCAAAATGCAACACACAAACAAATACCTACACACAGATTTTTGTTCTGAGGATGGAAAATGAAATTAAAGATAGTAGAGCCAAAAGAGAGCCTTGCTGTAAGTTTGTGCAGCTAACTGCGAGAAAATGAGTTTTACATTTATTTTTATTCCCATTTAATAGGGGTCCATCAAAATTCAACTCAGGGATGTACATGCAATTTATTTATCACAGAGATTCAAGTCATTCCTCAGAAGTTTGTTAACTAAGAGAGTTTTCCACTGCTTCTGTCTGGTGTCCTAAATTATATATGCCTCTTTAAAAGACAGACAATTTAATATAAGGCAAACTGTGTCATTTCAGACTATTAATGGCACTTTTGTTAAGCAGGAAAATGAGCCTCAATAAACCTCTGGTCTTCTCTTTTGCTCTTGGCTCCAGAATTTTCTAATGAGTAGCAACCGGAGCTCAGCAACCACTAAAATTTTTCCTAACCTGACAGCAATTTCATCTAATAAGAAGACAGACCAGAGTCAAAGTTTCATCAGCATACTCCATTTTGCCTCAAAAGAGTAAGTTCTATAGGAGAAAGAGCCACAGACATATCCAACTTTGTAATGTGTGGAATAGTGTTGGTGCACATTTCATTTGGTCTTGGTTTTGTTATGATTTCTGCAGTGCCTTCTCATCCAGACAAATACAGCTGTGTCTCATTCCTCACTGAGCTGGGCTACCTCTTATTATAATTAGTGTGTTCCGTCTATGAACAAAATAGTGTGCTCAGAACTAAAGAATGAATTAGTAATAGATAGAAAGAAATGCTGTAAATTATTTCATTAGGAAGATAGAAAAAAACATATTGGTGCGGAAAATTTTGGTATATTAAAGTCATATAATGTAAGATGACTGTGGGATTAAATGGAGACTATTGACTTCTGAGCAAGACTTTTGTTAGAATGTGAAAAAAAAACCATAAAATATAAAACAAAAACCCAAGACTGATGCCCACCATGCTGTGTGTACACTGTGCTTTCTTCTTTGCTAAGTGAGAAAACAAAGTTTTGAAGAAGTTGCCCAAATGAGAATCGCATGGCTAATGGGCTAAGGGATTTGTGGTTGAGACTCTCATTAGTTCTAGCTCTGGACGCAGGGATTTCTCCACAGTGACAGATCTTCCCAAAGCCCATCATGACACATTTGGCTTCAGCTAAAGATCACATTCATTTTTTCTGTCTCTTACTGTGAAATCTTAAGTTTCTTGTTTTTACCTTAGAAAAAAACATCCTCTGGAAAGATTTTCAGAGTCAGACTTGAGATTGATTTCTGTGATTCATTTGTCACTGTGGAAAGAGATTAGAGGTGAAAGAAAAGTGAGTCATGTGTGAGGACTGCTGCTCACTGCTGCATGACTGGCAGCCTCTAGAACAGAAAAACATTTTCTCTCCTTTGGGGACACAGAAGTAGGAGGTATTTCATTCAGCAGAGCTGATGAAAAATTGTCTTTGTGTTGGACACCTCAGTCCCTCTGGGAACACTGGGAGCAACATTCCCCATCTCTGTAGAATTCCAGGGTGATTGTTTGCAAGCACGAATGCATTCTCTGCTTGCAAGTCCTCTCGTTTGGATCTCATGTGACAATTTCCACAAAATTACCTAGGGCCTGCCTTAGGTTTCCAGAAAGAAAAGTCGTGCTTAAGGGTCTGACAGCAGAACAGTCAAGCATTCCCTCACCTGGTTTGGTCCTTTCCCATTAACTTGCTGAGTAAAATGGCCATTTCCCTGCCATCCTCAGAATGGACAAGCATATTGAAATATACGTGAGATTTACTACATTGTCGACTACTCAAAATCATTACAAGGAAAGAGTTTGCCTTAATTTGCATTTGTCTAAAATACCAACTCTAATGCCCAGTTTCTAGTAAATGATACCAAAGTCACTTTGGTGTTATAATTCATGATCTCTTCAGAAATTTCATCTAGATGTTATGAAATGGTCTGTGAATCAACTTACAGACAAGTGTATAGGCACTGGAGTTATGAATGAATCTAGGCTGAAAGACAGTCTCACAAAACTATTAACACAAACTTTGGGAAGCACCCAAGCTGCATCTAAATCACAGCAGATGGGTGGGGAAGTTAACTTCTTTTTTTTTTTTTTTTGGTTTGTTCTAAACCATTTCTTTAAAGACTTTTAATATTGTGTGCAGGTGTTATATACTCATAGATGTGTGTATTATGTACAAAACATTTAATACTCTGAAGTTCTTAACATTCATTATGTTAGATTGTGGTTTTGATGAATTTATGATCCTAATGCACAACCATAATTTTATTTCAATCTTTTTATCAAAAATTATATGATTTGTATATATATCATGTTTGTTCTACATGATATTCTGGTTATGAATGTATATGCACACACATACACACAAATATGGAATAACCAATAATATTTTGCCACAATAATGCCATGCTTCAAATTTTTAAAACCTCCCATATCACTGGGCCCTCACCAAAACTCCTCTTGGATAGTCTGTTGTTGCCCAGTCATGGAGATCCCTCAGTTATCGTTCTGCAGGACCATAGCCTTCGTGCACTCCAGCGGGTAGTCATAAATGGGGCAGATGTTACGGTAGGCCAACCCAAGGCCCAGGATGTAGGTCTAGGTAGTAGTTCAGCTAATAGGTTCAGGCTATTGGGACCCCTCTCTCAGACGAATAGAGCCAAATCTAGGCTCATGACATCAGGGTCAGTTCTCTCTTGCCTGTAGTTAGGGGTGGGCTTTCTCTTCCAAGTGCTGGGGTCAGCTCTCCTATGGGTGTGTGGGAGCAGGCAGCGGCACCAGCTCTCCTGTTACAGTGTCCAGCAAGAGGCATAGCCAGTTTCCCGGGAAGCCAGGGGCCCTGAGCAATGTTCATCACAATGAATATTTTGTGGGTGGGGCTGATTTGACAAAAGGGTTACACTGTGTGACACATTGTAGTTCCTGATGCCCTTATGATAAATAAAGAGGTATTGGAAAGATAAAAGGAGTAAGGTGGGATTTTTGTTTGCTAATTTTTTTATTTTTAATTTATTTTGGGGGAAAATATTGCACAGATGAGGGGCAGATATGGAAAAACTGGTAGGTGAGTGGGATTGAGGTGCATGATGTGAAATTTCCAAAGAACCAATAAAGAATTATGTTTTAAACAAACAAATAAAAACCTCCAATAAGCAAAAACAGTATTTGCTTTTGTTTACAAGTTCTTGACTTCTTTCTGCTGCTCTTGGGCTGGGCCAGGCTTGTCTTGTCCTTGTAGGGTTACATTAGCTAGGTCATTTTGTCTCTCATCCACACAGTCTCCAACTTTCTAGCTCCTGTTAGTCTTTGAAAGAAAATGTGAGGACACATACAGCTGCCAAAGCTCAAACTTAGAATGGGCAGCTTATCACTTCTTTATTCTAGATGTTTAAAGGTGCTATATCAAGAAACAACTTGCTACAAAGTTACAGGAAAGGGAATGTAGGCATAGAAAATAAAAGAAAAATAAAACAGTTCGCGTAATTCTCGTACTGTATAAACGAAGAGGTTTGCCAGGCAGTGGTGGTGCACACCTTTAATCCCTGCACTTACGAGGCAGAGGCAGGCAGATCCCTGTGAGTTCAAGGCCAGTCTGGTCTACAAAGCAAGTTCCAGGACAGCCAGAGCTACACAAAAGACCCTGTCTTGAAAACCCCAAACAAACAAATAAGGAGATTGAAAAAAAGTACACTTTAGAACCATGCTTTATTAGGTTTCTTCAAAAAGACAGAGTTACTAAGATAAGTAGGTATATGACAGATAACCACACTTTTCTTGGTAAGAGTCATACATTCTTATAAATGTATCATCAATCCCATAGCTCTACAAACATCAGGGATTATTTAGGATAATCACTTGATATAATTAAAAACTTCCATAAGCAGGATAGTTTTTACTTTGTTGACAGTAATACTGCATAGTGCTTTAAATAATTTTACTTTAGTGAGTAGAAGGATCAGACTCTGCTGAAAAATAAAACATCGCAAAATAAATATATAAAATAGCAGAATCATTTTGTTATCACATCAGCTCTAGGACATTGCTGTGCATATATCACATTGTTGTTTTATATTGTTGTTTGTATGGTATTTGGCATTTTTCATTTTAAGACAAGATCTCTCTGTGTAGCTCAAGTTAGCCTCTAACTCACAACTTTCCTGCTTCATTCTCTGAGCTGAGGTATTACAAATGTGTTTCATTATGCCTAGTATGAGTACAAATGTGTTTCATTATGTCTAGTATGAGCTATAGTTTTTGATACCACTATTGTTGGAGATTTGTACACATCTTTATTTCCACAATAACATGGACACAATGAGCCGCACAATGCTGCATTTTCAGTCAAACATAGGAATTTAATAGCATCACTGTAATTTTTCCTCTCTTTGTATTTGTGTATTACTATGCCTGTGTATATGCTCATGTATGAATCTGAGGGCACATGTATATAGGGACTTCTAATGTACATGTGTGTACGTGTGCTTGGAAGCTCAAGCTTGATGCCAGGTGTTCAGTAGAATGGCTTTCTACCTTACACATTGTGGAAGAATTTCTCCCTTGAACCCAGGGCTCACGATTGAATTAGGTTACTCTACTAGTCAGATTTCTCTGGGGAATCTCTGCTTCTCACATGCTGGATTTACAAATTGGCCACCACTGTCATCAGAATTTTGCGTGAGTGCTGGGAATCTTAACCCTGATCGTCACATTGGATGACAAGCCATTGAGCAATCTCCCTAGCCCTCATCATACTTTTGTGAGACCATGTATGCAGCCCTTTGTTAACCAAAACCTTGTCATATGACTGTATAAAAATAAATGCTAGATTATAGCTATAGTTGATATAACAACAGATGCAAATATTGATATATGAGGGCAAATAAACTAGAGGGATATTGAGTCTTTGGACTAGAGCATCTGAGAAGCCCATGGTAGAGAGTGGATAAACTGAAAAAATCTAGGCTTACTTATAATCCAAACCCTTCAAAAGCAGGGAAATAGGTGATATGCGTCTCAGCTCATGACAGAAGGCTTAACAGCCCAGCCTAAGGCACTCTTGAGGTGGGCTCTGAAGTCCCAAGTGAGGGTAGCCTGGAATCTGGTATCCCAGCTCCAGAAGTAAATGAGTCAACTCACCTTTACTCTACACTTTCTGTTTTATATAGGCTCTTAGCCAAAGGGCCAAGGATAGTGTAGGTTTCCCTATTCAGTGTCATCATTTGATTGTCCATGTCCTTTGAAATGACTCCCCAACCCATACATAGACATAGTGCTTTAGTTAGGTGTCTCTTACTTAAGTCATTACCACTTTTAGATATCACAGGTACTAATCTGTTTTTAGCGATTTTAGCCTCTGCTACTATGAAGTTTTCATGATATTCAACTTCATAGTCATTCATAGAAATTACTAGAGTATATAAATTAAAATAACTATTATTGGCTATAAACTGTGTATAAGGGAAATTGTTATTTTGTATTTTCTTAATTACCTTTCACAGCTACTCTTTCAAATAGACATTATTGTTGTCATGTCTATGTTAGAAGGTAGTGAGCTTCAGAGAAAAAAGTAATTTGTTCATGGCCTGAAAACTACTAAGCAACAGAGCTTTAGATACTCTTAGGTTGGTCAACAATAGTTATTTGCTATGGTTTGTCTCTATTTATTTTATTTATGCTTTCTGGAGTCATTCAAAACAGGAAAAGAATAGGAAATAATCAGCTAGATGATTGTTGCTTTCTATTAAATACAAAAATTAAATTAATATTAGAAGCAATGTTTTGTGGCACAGCTATTTTATATATATATATATATATATATATATATATATATATATATATATTACAAGAATTAAAGGGAAACACCTTGAAGGCTGTTTTCTTCCTTACATTTGGAGATTCTGTGTTCTGGTTGGTAGGCTTGTTCCTATGTCAAAATGAACCAATTAAATAAGTTTCCATCCAACTTCTTGCTAAAATGTTTAAGACAAGGTTCATTTAAAGGTATACAATAATAAATGGGTTGAAAGACCCCCGAGGAGTACCTTCCTTCGGGAGAGACCCTGTGCCCAAGGATCAGTCGAGACCACTCGTACAGATGGAAACTGCAAGAGGTTTTATTCGGATACACAGGTATACCTGGGCGCAAAGTCTCTCGGAGGACTTGCGCGCCGTCAGGTTGGGGCGAGGGGTTTTTATAGGAGAGCAAAAAGTGCGGGAACAGAAGCAAGATGCATGGTTACAGGAAATTCCATTGGTCAATTCAAATAAGGCTGCTAACTCATGCTGAGTGGCAAATTCTTGGCCTTTTACCTAGATCACCAAGGAGGGGGTTGCCCAGGGGCTTTATCTCTTCCTCCTTCCCTTAGCTGGAGACCAGATGGCGGGCTATAGATATCCTGACTCACATCCTGCATCCTGTCACAGGACAAAAGGGCCTGGTATCCTATCTTACAATAAAGGCCTGACTTGTTTGTCAGCAAATTCCTGCATTATTGCATTACTGCTATCAGCATCCAGGGTTTTTCTTTTTCTTCTTCAGGGTTCCATTTAAAATAACATATCTCAGGCAGCATTCATGATTAGAAGACTGAAAAAAATGTTATCCTTAATCTTGCTGTTAGGATTCAGCATTATGCTGGCCCCAGTCACCTGGCAGGACTCACCCAGGCATTAACCTGGTCTGCCTAGGGTCCTAGGTTGCTACATCACTACATAGGTACACAGGTTTAAAAGGTCCCTTTAAGAGACAAGCTCCACCTATAACCGCTCACTTTTCCTTACTGCTTTTCTGAAGAGGCAGGCTGATCCTTGCCTCTCCTTCCTCTCCCTCTGTATTTCTTTTTCCCTCTTCCCTCCCCTTTACCATTCTCTCAATAAACTCCTCCCTTAAGCTCCTCCTGCATGGCATATTTGTCTCCCACCCACTGTGAGGTCTCTGGCTCTCACTGGCCAAAGTCTCCCTTGTGCCCTCTTATAAAACTTGTAACATTGTCCTGATATATTCCTAGTTTCATTGGATGTTCTGATGTCCTCTAACACCTGAGTCACAGGTTTCCAGTACAGGAAAGGATCTTCTCAGAGGGTTAAAATAATTGGCTTGGATGCTTATGAGCCATATGTGAAAAGACAGAAACACTGTTAACCTAAGTACCCAAAAACTCCAGAATCTTCTATAGTTTCCTTTTTTGCCTTTACTTCCATCACTCCTTCCACCTCCTCCCCAGGCACCAGTTTCTAGATATGTTTGCAAACTTGGGTAAGAAAATCTTTCATTTTTCCACTTTTCTTCATTGCTCTTGTTACTATTCTGGCCCCAACTCTCATTATCCTCGTTTTGGAATAAAGTAGTTGTTTTCTAATACATTTTCTATAGTGCCTCTTTAAACCAGTAAATTAGTTCCTTTTCTGTTGCTGTAATAAAGCAGGACCAAAGAATAGTACGGAAGAAAAGCTTTATTTTTGCTTACAGTTCTAGAGGGACAAGTGTCCATCACAGCAGGGAGGCACTGGAGGCTTGAACACAAAGCCCAAGAGAGGGTAACTACATCTGTAAGTGGAAAACAAAAGGACAAAGTGGAAGTAGGGCAAGGCTATAAACTCTCAAAGCCTGCTCCAAGGAAACCCTTCCTCCAGTAAGGCTGTACCTTTCAAGGCCTTTCAGAAAGCACCACTAAAGGGGGAACAAGGAACACAGGAGCCTAAATGGGGTCATTTCTCATGTAAACTACTGCATTTGCATTTACTGTAATTAGAAAGCCAGGACAAACTCTGTGCTGTGAGGTTTCTTCCTTTCAAGACAGCTTTAAATGCTCTTGTTATTGATCAGCCTTATCATTCTATAGTACTTTCAAAGCTGGAGAAGGACAGTATATTTTACAGGGGAAAAACAAAAGAACTTTCTCAATTCCTTCATTTTTAGGAGCCTTAGACTGCTATAGCTCCACATAGAAATCCCATGGTGATGGAGAACTAATCAGCTTGAGAAGCACTAGGCAGACAATTTTCAAATTGCACTTTCTGAAAAATGAGTGAACTGCTAGGATTTGTCTTTGAAGAGGACAGGAAAGATGTTGGCAAGAATAAGCTTATGATTCTGTGCTATGCCTGGCTTCCTCACTTCTCACTGCCTTCTTAGAGTGGTTCACTTGTGGTGTGGGATGGCCCTCTGAACGCTGAGAATATGCTATATCACTGTTGAATAATAAAGAAGCTGCTTTGGCCTATGGCAGGTGGCAATATAGATAGGTGAGAAATTCAAAAAGAGATAGAGGGAGAAAAAAAAAAGACTGGAGACACAAGCAGCCACTAGAGAAGCAAGATGTGAGGGAAAAAGTCACAAGCTTCCTGGTAAAATATAGAACAATAGAAATGTGTTAATTAAATTGTTAAGAGCTAGTTAATAATAAACCTGAGCTATAGGCAAAACAATTTGTAATTAATATTAAGTCTCAGAGTGGGTTATTCAAGAACTGGATTCAGAGAAAAAGCCTCAGTTTATACACTTGTATTTTTATTTTTTCAACTTATTGGACTCAGCATCAATATGCTATAGGTTATACAAAATAACTATTATTTCTCAAAAACAACACAAATAAGATGTAAGAATTGTTAGCATGTAGGACTGACCATTTCAGTTTGGATAACTGGGCACTCATCCCTGAATTTCTAAACAGAGTTATATAGGAGCAACAACAAATGGATTTTTCAGGTTGTGTGTATATTAGCGCAATAATTATTATAGAAAAGAAGGTCATGACTTTGAGATAAAGTTAAAAAAGTCATGGAAGCTATTTGAGGGGGAAGACTAGGTATATATATGATGCAGCTGCAACACTTATGCATGAAATTCTCAAAAACAAAAAATCAGTTTATGTGTAAAACATTTATCTCAGTAATAAAGAATAATGATTGGAAATTAGATATATTTTTCATCTACAAAAATTGACAATATACAAACACTTTGATAGTCACTGCTGAGAGAACACTGTCATAGATTCCTGTAGTCATCAAAGAGAATTCCTAAGAATCCATTGGGGTTTTGTGTTACACTGCTGGCAATTTGAATACAAAATGTCAGACTCTGTCTTGGTGACATTTATTTGAAACCTAAAAATGTTTATTCTTTTTTCTATCAGTAACTACTTCTAATAATTTCTCTCATCAAAATAATTATAGGTTTTTGCAAATTGGGCCAATAAGAAGAGTTATTACTACATTGTGACAAATAGCAAAATTTTGGGAAATAATTTAAACATAGAAGCACAAAGAATTAGCTAAATAGATGCTGGGACAGCAAGTACAATACACAATAATTGTCTTGTAAGATACTTAAAAATAATGGAAAATTCATCAGGAAGTTTTATTTTAACAGATTTAACTACTATGCATCTGTAAAATGCATATATATATACATACATACATACATACATTATATGTAAATACCTATGTGTTGATTGTGTATGTGTGCAGGTGTATATGTATGAATATGTATGCTGTGTTTATGTGTATGTGTTCATGAAGCATCATAGAACGATAAGTCAAAGTCACAAGTCACAGACATTTTCCCATTGATCATCACTGATTATCTGATTGGTTGAGATACTCATTTTCTTTTTTTATGATTTCATATATGTGAAATGGTTTAAAGTCAGCTTTGCAGTCAGATAATTATTGTTTTCTATAAAAGTTTTAAAAGATATGCTTTTTATTTGTTCTTTTTAGTACTTTTTTTGTTTGTGCTTATCTGGTTTTTTAGTGAAGGAATTTATTATTAAAATAGTTTGTATTGTCATTAATTAGAAGAATGATAGCATCACCTACTCTTAGCACAGTGTGTGTAAAAATGTTGAGACAGAATTATTTCCAGGGAACACAAAGCTACTAAGAGGAAAGAAAAGCTATAAAGGTGTCCTAATCATGCTGCCCAGGGCGTCTCAGTTCACTTCCCAAGTCGGCCATCAATATCTAAAAAAATCAATTTTCTTTTAGTTTTCTTCCCACTCTTAAAAGCCACCACTAGCTTTAGACTGGGTGAGTTTGAAGGTTCAGGGAGATTATCTTATCAAGGCAAATTGATCTAGTTGATGATACATGAATGCTTACAAAATCTATTTACAACCTGAAAATTATGAAACTGGGTAAGAAATTTGATACTAACTTATCAAAGAAAACTTACTTAGTGAAGCTATTGTAATAGTCCCACAATTTTCAGAAAAGAAAAAAATAACCTAGTTATTTACAAAACTGCATGACTCAGCATTATCTTCCATACTTCTAGAAAAGCCTATGAACAAAGGAATAACAGCAACGAATTTGCACCTGTTGTGACTGTGGCTCCACTAAGATGTTCTAACACTGAAACAAGTCTTGGTGTGATGTTGCAGGGAGGACACCCTGCCAAGGCTGACATAATGGATGGTCTGTAAGAGGCATGGGAACCTCAACTGTTAGACGATCCGGCAGCAAGGGAAGCAGGGAAGATGAGGATGTTTTTGAGCATGACTTCTAGATAATCAAGAACCCAAATCACTATTATATGTAAAAAAAATGACATAACTGTTGATGTTGCCTGTTCCTAAAGTATTTTGCAAAGTATTTGAGAGTTATTTTTATAATTCCTCAAAAGTCTGATTTAAATTATTCTCTTGAACAACTTTTATTTTTTTAATAAAGTGGTCAAAACAACAAAATTAAGTTCTTGCCAAGTTAAACAAAATGAAGTTGATAATTTCCCCCTATTTTTGTGTTTATTAAAATAGATCTTTTTAGACAGTATTTTCAGATTATGTTTTTTCCTTCCCTAACTCCTCCAGGATCTTCCCTGCCTCCTTTCACATATGAATCCACATCCTTTCCACCGCTCCTTAGAAAACAAACAGACATCTAAAGAATATTATTATAACAAAATAAAAACAAAGCCAAACAAACTGGAGTATGATCAAGCAAACAAACAGAAGAAAAAGAGTCAAAGAAAACGCGCGCGCGCGCACACACACACACACACACACACACACACTGAGAGAGAGAAAGAGAGAGAAATGCAAGACACATATTTGTACACACAGGAATCACATAAAAACACAAAACCAGAAACCATAATATAGATACAAAGGATCTACAAAATTTAAAATAAAAAGCTCTGACAAAACATTATGAGACAAAGACCTCCAAATATGCCACTGAGTTTGTCTTGTATTGTGCATCTGCTGCTGGCCATAAGACTTGCCCTTAAGAGTGGTTTGTATCCCCAGTCAGACTTTATTGGATGGACCTAATTTATTTTCTTTGAGAATGTTTATCAATTAGAGAAAAGTTCTGCATTAGGGATAGGGTTTTTTGTCCTTTCATCTCTCAGTTCTGGGGCCCATCTGACACAGACACCTGCAGACCTTGAGCATGGTACCATACATAGTCTCTGTGAGTTCATATCTGTGTTGATTCTTCTTCTTCTTGATTTTTTTAAAAGATCTTTTTTCTTCCCCTTGGTGTCCTCTATCCATTCTGGATCCTATAGTCTTTTCACCTCCCCTTTCATAGGTTTCCTGAGTCTTGGGGAAGGGTAAATTTGATAAAGATATTCCAAGTGTTCTAAGGTCTCTCATTCGTACACTGCTCAGCTGTGGGTCTCTGTATTTGTTCTCATCTGCTACAGGAGGATGCTTCTACAACGATGGCTGATGGATTACAGCAGAATGTCATTAGGAATCATTTTATGGCAATAGTCTTTTAGCAGAGCATTGGTATGCCGTTTTTCCTTCGGTACCTAGCCAATCTATTCTCAGGTCTTTAGCCACCTAAGCAATGTTGGGGATGTGTTCCCTCTCAAAAGTAGGTTTTAAATCCAATCAGATATTGGTTGGTGCCTCCCACAGGCTTTGAGCCACTCGTACGTTTAGCAGGAGGATCATCATTAGAGATCAAAGAGCTTGTATTTGATTTGCTTGATATTTTTCTTTCTCCTTAATGGAGTGCAGAATACCTTCCAGTACCATGATGGTTCTAGGTTGGTACCCTCTTGAATTCTCCACGTTCGAAGTGTGGTGTAGGTATTGGCTTTAGCACCATGGCCTTACCATTAGTTTGTAGAGAACAGCCAGTATATTTGCAGGTTTCTATGCAGTCTCTTTGGTAAACAATTTATTACATATAACCCGTTCCAGAATTAAAAACATGGAGTACAAAAGAAAATGAATAAACTTTAAAACAATAGTGATTTTTGGGAGGAGGTAGGGTGGACAAGGCCAATAGAGAGATGGAAATGAGACTAGGGTGAGGGTGGTTAATACACACGTGTACAATTATGTTAGATTAGATTTTATTTACTGATAAAAGGGTAAAAAGTTATAAATATTATACTTTTACTTTTTGTCATCATTAATGATAACAGTACTCTAAATATTTTACCCCCTAAATATTATATTTAAGTAAATATCTATATGTGTTTATCTGTCTGTTTATCTATATAGAGAGAGAGAGTGAGAGAGAGTGAAAGAGAGAGAGAGAGAGAGAGAGAGAGAGAGAGAGAGAGAGAGAGAGAGAGAGTTGGGACCATTTGGAGTCCTGGCCTCCAGCTGCTCTTTCCTGCTAGAGATTTTTACTTTCCTTCTGATTTGAGTTACTGAAAGCTGTGTCAAAATTGTTTACCAGCTCTGCTTCACGAGCACGTGGTGCCTTGCCTTGAGGATCAGAAGATAAGGTTTTTACCTATTGGCCCACCTGACTGTTGGACATGTAAGCCTTCATGGTGCTATTGAATAAAGGGCTTCTTACCAGTGACTAGAGGTCTGTGTCTCTGTGTCTTTTTGTGTTTCAATCTCCAGCCCCTTGCCCGGTTCATGAACTGTATGGTAGCACATAGAGTGCAGACAGGCACTGAGCCCTGCAAAAGAGAACAATCAAAGTCGTGCAGTGCCTATCCTTCTATGTTTTATTGTCTCTATGTGGGAAGGTATGTACATAATAGTGAACTGAGAGATGAATATGCAGATATTAGTGCAACAAAAGCTGGAATGGTGAAAACCTTGAAGACAGAAGCATCCAAAGGAGCATAATCCTTGTGAGAAATGTGATGATCCTTTCTAAGGGTCACCTCTGACCCTTAGAAACATTGATCCAAGTTTCTTTACATTTCACAGGTTTTCAACATAGTGCACTAGCTCTGCCATTTGATCCCTAGTTCTTTGCTGCAAAATGGAGGGACAGAACAGGAAAAGCAAGACAAAGCAGCCAAACAAGCCAACAAAATATAGCAAGTGATTTGGAATGTAAGGCATTGAAGAAAACAAAGGCAATTTATGAGCTTCTTTAGGTAACGATCGTTAGCAACCTGAACCTCTGTAGTATGATGCTGATTGTTTTTAATGATTTACCAATAAATCAGTGAAACTGTGCGCTCCAAAAGACTTCTCAACATCTCAAGCAGAGATCTATTTAACCTGTTTAGACTTTAGATATCTGTCAATGATTTGATGACTTACACAAATCTATTTGATATGTAATATTGCTTTGGTATTTTCAAATGCCAATTTTCTTGAATAAATGAACACGATTTATATGAAAAGTGTAAAGAAAAGAGGTATGGTCTTATAGCCATAGTGGTTAAATCTCTGATAGGACTGCTTGTTTTATCCTTCAACTGTGTTTCCTCTTTGGAAATGATATAAAATTCAAAATAAAACACTAAAACCTGGGGATTGGTATCCATTTGAAACCTAGCCTGGGATATGGAAGAAACTCTATAGATGGGACTCTCCCATAATCAAAGTTGACCCCACATTTTGAGTCCCGAGAACAGAAAAATTCTTGGAAAAGATTGATCAAAAGAAGACTCATTAAAGAAAGAAGAAATGATGATCTCTCTGTGAAACTGCTCTAGCAATCAAATGTGTGCTTGTGGATATGTGTATGCATTTGTGTGTATAATAAATAGCATAGCAACATATGATTTAGGCTTAAAGATTAACTCCCTATCTAAGTCTGGATATGGATGAAAAAAACATAGTTATTTCCCTCCAAATAATACCATATATTTTAACAAGATGCAACAACCACTTCCTCCCAGCTAATATGCTATATATAAGGACATGCACATTTTAAATATATACTATATGATTATATAGTATATAATGTACTTACAATTATATATATATATATATATTTATATATATATATATATATAGGCATTCATGTTGGATCCTATAATTTTTCCCTGCATAGCTGAACCTAGACTGTTCCTACTGAAGAAACAGAGATTAAGTTGGGAGATAATGGAACAAAAACAAAATGTTCAAATAGTACTCTCAGATTATTTAAAAGTTTAGCTCGCTCTTTTTTTTTAACTGCTTTATAAATAATACCATTCAAGATTTCCACTTCCTCCCCTCCTCCCACACCTCCTCCCTCTCCCCCCTCCTCCTCCAGTCCTAAGAGAGGGCAGGAGTCCAAGGCCCTCCCCCTCCATCCAGGCCTAGAAATGTGTGCATCCCAGACTAGGATCCCAAAAAGCCAGTACATGCAGTAGTGACAAATCCCAGTGCCATTATCATTGGCTTCTCAGTCAGCCCCCATTGTCAGCCACATTCACAGAGTACTGTTTGATCATATGCTCATTCAGTCTCGGTCCAGCTGGATTTGGTGAGCTCCCATTAGATCAGGCACACTGTCTCATGGGTGAACCAACCCCTCACGGTCCTGACTTCTTTGCTCATCTTCTCCATCCTTCTGCTCTTCAACTGAACCTTGGGAGCTTGCGATTATAGAACATATGGGAAATAAATTTCCTTAGTGAGAATACATCTATGAAATTACAACTGAGGCTAAAGTGATAGTGACTCAATGTTTACTTCATGAATGTATACCAGGGGTTCAGCACTTTTCCATTGGAATTAATATTTTACAGCACATTCAGACAGCCTCATGATGAAAATAACTCAGTTGTATTTATTCTCTATGATTAGTTTATCTGTGGATTTTTGGGATAGACAGTCATATACACTTGCAGCTTCCTTTACTAGATGAAAGATTTATAAAAGGAGGACTTTTACTTGCCAAGTTCCTGCTGTATCCCACTTTCTGTAGTTCTTGGCTCATGACCAGTTCTGTATCAATATTTGTTGAGTAAATGAAAGTGAAAACAAGTTATTCAATTTTCCTTCCCACATACATCCCTTTTTTATGAAATTATGCTCTCCTCACCCTTGCTGTTTGTTCAATATAATCTAAAATTTCATATTTTCTACGAAGACTGAGGGACTCATAACTCATGGGGCTAGGGATTAATTTGTTCAATTAATTTTTCAGTCTTTAAAATATAGATATGAGATGTGGAGACTTCATGAGGCAATAATCATCACCTCCGCTGGGTGGTGTTAGATGGTTAGCTTTTTGTAAATTTTTATTGGAAAAGTTTGAGTGCCTGTTCTTTCAGACAGCAGCAATGCTCCACTAGATAAAATATGCCTACATTTATAAGGATGTGTGGGCTACTAATTACATAAATAATGTGAAGAAGAAAATGAGTGTTATAATAAAAAGTAAGGCAAGTGAAGTCATGGGTAGCAAAAGGAGTTATAATTTTAAACGGGGTAATCAGATACTGACTTTCTGATCTTGGGACATTTGTTGAAAAGTTTGAATTAAGTAAAAAATAAATTATATGAAGAGTTATAAGAACAATGATCCAAGTAAGAGAAACAGCAGCAACAAAAAGTCAAATGTACAAGAAATGGCAAAGATAAGCAAGGTCAATAATGGTAAAAGGTGAAACTAAAAATATAGCCAGGCTCTAAAGCCTTAAGGAGTGTGGAGCTAGAGTAAACATACCAAAATCACTCTCATGGTTTAACAGAGTTGAACATTCGAAACATTGTATTGATGGTGATGGAGCTTGTTAAAAGACAATTCTCATTGGCACAGACATACAACAGTCAAATGATGCCTAAGAAAGCTAGAAAGAGTTGCTCAGCAAAACAGTGTATCTGACATCAAAACATAAATACCAGCTCAGCGAAATCAATCAAACACGACTCAGAAAATTTATAAAGTATGGCACAGCAGAAATGCAAACAGCAGTTCACAAAAATAAGCAAGGTGAAAGTAACAAAAATAATGTCTGAATAATAATTCGTCAAATATCTGCAAGGATGAGTAGCAAAGGGATGAAATGATGATAGCCTGAGAGATACTTAGCATTATCACTCGTGACTCATCAAAAACTCAAATAGTAACTTGGCAAAACTTCCAGCTTAGAAAAACCCAAAAGATAACTTAGCACTATGTACAGTGATAACTCAGAAATAGTGTAGTACAATGGTCAAGGAATGAATTATAATATCCAAGGATGACTTACTATAATTCTGCTAATGATTTTGCACGATACTTAAAATGACTAGCTACAGTATTCTCTTATTAGGGAAAAGGAGGAACAATCATATCCTAAACCATTAGTTCAGTCTTCTGAAAGAAAATGTCTTGAAGGAAGATTGTCACTGTTCATCTCAAATACTGTCCTATAAATCTTTTTGATTTTAGAATCTCCAAAAGTCTGAATCTGAGCTTTCAATGTTAATACAATCTCTTGAAGATTCCATCTCTACAGCCTCAGTTTAAGACTGTGCAATTCCTAGGGGGTAGAACACTTGCCTGAGAAAGCAATAGCTGAGCTGAAATCTCATAAGCCGCATCTGCCGAAACAGGTAGTTTGCTTTAGACAAATGTGTAAGGTTTGATTTGTTGACACCTATACCATAGTCACAGTCCAGAGTATGACACAGTGAGTCTATTTAGAGTTACCCCTGCCACACTATAACGAGATTTACTGTTTCTGATGGGGAAGCTAAGCCATGGTGTTCTAGATCACTGCTCTTAATTCTGGTTATAGGTGTTTCCCTGACACAAACAAGAAAATGAGAAAATCTGGAGGATGTCTAGTACCTAAATAATTTAGCTAGTTCATTCCTCTTCATACTTAGAAGCCGAGCAAGGATATGTGTAGCCAAGCTAAGTAAAAATTCACTCAAAGTCATAGGACTTAGGAAAGTATTACTTTTTCATTTTATTGTGGAAAAATTAAAATACACAGCAAAATAAAAATTTTGGTAGGCCCTTTTACTAAATGGATGAATTCTATTGTAAACTTATCTATTCATCTACCTGTCTATCCTTTTCTATATCAGCCCACATCTTTTTCTGGATACCTCTCAAGAAAAGCTGTATTTGTGTACCTCTCTTTAAAACAACAAAGGGCTTTCTTTATTCATTTTTTCCAGCTACTAGTTAAATATATCAATTAAATACATACCAAAAATCATAAAACAGTCCATGGGAACTCAGTGGACCCAATAAATATAAATTGGCATCAGCCTGAGAGATACTTGAGCCTCAAAGACCCTGTGTTCTGGGTGTTTGAAGATTGTTAACAAATCGTGGACACCATGTATTGCTGCTTATGTCATTTACTCTTTCTACCAGAATCCCTTTCTTCGCATTGGACCTGTTGGAACTTACTTCACTGTCAAAAAATGTCATATAAGGAACACAGGCTATTGTTATACTCGTACTCCAGTTATAGGAAGGTTTATTAGAGGATACTCAACCAACTCCTTCCTAATGTTTTCCCAAAAATCAGAAACTCCAGTTTTCTGGTTTTTAAATTTTATTAACATCTAAGTTATCATGCAAGGTAATGAGTCTCATGATGACATTTACATATACGT
The DNA here is from genome assembly GCA_028555095.1 of Dicrostonyx torquatus. Classification (NCBI taxonomy): domain Eukaryota; kingdom Metazoa; phylum Chordata; class Mammalia; order Rodentia; family Cricetidae; genus Dicrostonyx; species Dicrostonyx torquatus. Next base: position 205,164 of record JAQHUG010000266.1, on the reverse strand, counting down.
GTCGGTATACTTTGTTCTCATTTCTTCTCCTGACTCACTGTCTTTCCTCTGGCTGGTTCCCTTTCTTCCTTCAAATAGCTCCTCTTCTGTTTCTTTATTTCATGCCTTCTAGGACCCTTTCTACTTTCCTGCTCTACTAAGTCCTCTTTGCTATCTTTCATGATCCCTGTTAGTTTATAAACTATAACCGCACACACACACACACACACACACACACACACACACACAGAGAGAGAGAGAGAGAGAGAGAGAGAGAGAGAGAGAGAGAGAGAGAGAGAGAGAGATCAAACTCATGCCATCATATTATCATATTTGCGGGCAAACATCCTTACCTACCAGCATCCAAAGCCTTTTTTTTTCTAGAACAAAATACTTGATCTGGGTAAGTTTTATAGAGAATAATTTCACTTACTCAGGTAAATTCACCATGATGTGCTTAACACCCTATCACAGAGAGGAGGTGGGGGTGAGGAGAAGCAACATAGAAAGCTGAAATATTTTAAAACTATCAGCTCTCATGACATCCCGTGGTGCTGAACCCACTCCTAGGAGAGAAACATGAATCCTTTCTGACTGCAGTGCCCACAAAATTTAATGACCTTCTACAATGTTTCTCAAAGTGGAAAGTGAGAGCTGTGGATAATTTATGAAAACAATGAATTCATTGGCTTGGTATAAAAGCCATACTATAAATTTGAAAAAAAAAACTTTACTGAATACAATAGTTCAGAAATTCATGATTGTGAACCAACAGGATGACTCAACAGATGGGCCAAACTGGGATCCTGAAATCAATTCCTGGTACCTGCATGGTGGAAAGAGGGAGCAAACTTCTGAAAGTTATTTTCTGATCCTCACATGTGTGCATGACAGTACAAACATACAAGCAGGCATACATGCACACACAATAACGGAAAGAATGAATAAAAAAAAACATGGTTGAAATGTCTTGGATCCCTGTTTATTCTTCTTGTTCACATGTATTTCGGTCTCATCTTGTAGGATTTGATTTAACTCCTAGGCACTAAAATTTTTGATTTAATAAGTTTATGGAGATGTTAAGAACCAAAATTAAGCTAATAATTATGTTTAGAATGGGGATTTTTGTTTTCCTCTTGAGATGTTTCTTTTGGGAGTTGAAGTAAATTGAGTGAAAATTGAAAACATTGGCAATTAGGAACACATTAATGCCAGTAGTGATGGACAAAATATCTTACTTTAAGTCACAATACTAGGGGGAAAGAATGAGGATGGAATTTCCATAAATGACTTTTAATGTGTCCAGAAGAAAATCACATCACTTGATATTTGGGATCTGAGTAGGAAAGGATCATGCCCACTTATTCACATATAATAGTGATTTGGGAATGATAATTCTCCCAAGAACTTCTAAGTACCAAAGCAAATCAGAAGTCTTGATTCTTAACCAACAGTGCATGACATAGTAAATGGATTTTAAATGACTAAATAGAAAGTGGGTCATAGAGAAACATAATTTTGATTCCCAGGAATGGGGCTCTCTGGTTGAGCCTCAGACACCCCTGCCAGTTCAGGCAGATTATGGGGAGATGCGACCTTGGGATTTGGGTTTGTGAGTACAGCAGAGACTAGAATAGGATTAGACTGTACAGAGTATCTGTCTAGACAATGTCTATATGTATTTTGTACGTTGTATGTATATATGCGCTTTGTGCTTCTAAAGTATGAATAAACTGTTTCAATCTAAAAAAAAAATAGGATTAGACTGTCTTGCCTGTTGTTTTTAAAACCATGTCCTTGCCGTTACAAACATATTCAATTTCTTGAGAGTTTTTTTTGACATATTTTCTCATTTGTGATCAAAATATGTAATGGAATTTATAAATGTTTCCTTTATACAGTTGCTCCACATAAGCTGCAATAATTTAACTGTCTGTTTTGCTAAGCTGTGAATAATTGGTGGCAGCTTGTCGTGTGTTTTGTTAATTTGGTGTGAAAATGTAGACAGCCTTCTGTTCTTTTGTTTACAGGGTCTCTTAACTTTGTGGCTCCCTTGGTAGTGATTCATTTTTTGCTAAAAGGTAAGAGTTCCAACATTTATTTAATTTGTTGAGATTCATAAAGCCAGGTCCATTCTCTAAACCTGTGGGGGCATGAACCAGATAAGAACATATGGCATGATCTATTATTTTCTCAACACTTGTTGTGTGGAAAGGCGTTGTTTAAATGTCAATGAGGAAATCTCAGATTGCTCTCCATGGTGCCATGATGGCATGGAAAAGGTTCAGAAAATTTAATAAAAGGACATTATACTTTCTTTAAGTAATCCACCAAGGCCATTGTCAATCTTATTATAATAGTAGCACATATTCAGCATCCCTTACTACTCTCAGAAGTTTACTTAACCTCTTAGACTTTGCTGTAGGGTACATCACTTACAAATAATTTCATAGCATACCCTAGGAAGATGGATAATGTGTTCAGGTTGTTGACACTAACACAATTTCAGCACTGTAGTTCTAATTTCTAAATGGCAAATCATTCAAATGGAGGTAAATACAACAACATTTTTAAAAAACATAATATTTGCAGATTAAGTTGTATTTTCATGGCTAATATATCAAGAATGTGAACATTTCAAAGATTATTCAGACCAAGAGATAAATATTTTGTTCCAAGATAAGGTGGTTGAAAAAAAAAAGGTTTGCTTATTTTATGAGATTAATTTATTTGTATGTAATATGTGTTTTGCCTACATGTATGTCAATGCTTCACATGTGTGAAGTGTCAGAAGAGTCCAGAAGAGGACATAAGATCCTTGGAACTGGATTTATAAACAACTGTGAACTGTTATGTGGTTGTTGGGATCTGAACCCAGGTCTTCTGGAAGAACAGCCAGGGCTCTAACTGTTAAGCTTTTTTCTCTGTTTTGTTTTTTATTTTTGTGTAGTATGTATTATTACTATTACTAGTAGCAGAAGTGAAAGTTATAAAATACGGTTTTAAGGTTTATCTAAAAGGAAGGGGCAACCATCTATTTTCTGCTAATACTTCTACTTTGCTTGACTAGTGTCTTACTGAGAACAATTCTTCAAGTACTCATTTGATCTTTTGTTTGTTTCTACTTCACCTTCATGATCCTATTGGCATACACACACACACACACACACACACACACACACACACACTTAGGAGCACTGTACAGCATTTTTTCCTGGGGTAAGTAGGTGCATTACTACTCTTTATTTTAATTTATATTTTTGTATTTTTTTTAACTTTTTAGGAAATGCATCAATGCACTCAGGATACTGCATAATTTACTCTTAGAAATTTTTAACACCACCGAATATTTCAAGCATATCAAAAATGATGTTGCCTTTATTTTGATTTCTTATACAAGTTCAGTTGGCCTGCTGACAATCTTGGAAGAGATCTGCTATATGCAGACTTTATATGTCACATTCTGTGAACACAGATTCTGTCCAGAAATGTGACATAGTGAGGAGAATTAGACAACCAGTCCCTGAAAATTGGACTGCAGACACTTTTATCATTTAACAGTCAAAACCAATTAATGGACCAAGCATTACAAATTAGAAGCAAATTATTAAAGGAAGCAAAGGAAATTTTATTTTGAAGATGTTAGGATGAAAGCTCCCATGTATATCATTTTCCTTGAATTGTTTTCTTCATTCCTATACTAGCTGATTATTAATTATTTTATAGCTCATAAAGAGACTATCTGTGCACTCCTCTCCTTAGCAGAAACCCAGCCCGTATTTCTCCTGAGTTCCAGATCCGTGGTCCATTACACAGAGAACATAGAGTACTTTGAGAAGCTAAGCACTTGAATCTACTCTTACTTTTGCATTTTTCTCCCATATATGCTGGACTTCTTCTTATCCCTCATTCCTGTGGTGAATCAAGGAGAAACCCTTTGTGTTTTGCGTCCTAAGCATATCTGCTTCAGCTCTGACCCACCTTGCCTACATTTTACCTTGAGGCCTATCTTTTTGCCAATGAAAGATTTTAGCAACACATTACTTGTTCTGTTTCTTTCCAAAAATTTACAATCCTTCTGTTTGTCAAAGGAATTTTGTGAAATGCCAATCAGAATGTGATAAACCCCCTTAAATCTCTTGTATCCTCCCCTGTTGCTTCATATACTGAGATCTAAACAGGTTTGCACAAGTTTTTCACAAATGCCCTCAGTTTCACTTAGCTCCCAGTCTCATTACTTACTCTCATGATAGAAACAATGCACATTACTATATATTATATTCACTATTTCCATGCATTACATCATAAAAGCTTATTCTTCTTGTAATGTTTATTGCTTATACTATTTAATATTCTCCCATGCAACCTGCTTCTATAGGCCCTGGTAGCAATCACCCTGTCTTCTATTATTATGAGTTCAACTTCTCAAAAATCCAACCTACAAGTCAAATTATATGATATTTCATCATTCCCTCTGTTGTTTATTTCATCTAGCGTAATGCCTTCCTGGTTTCTCTGTGCTGTTAGAAATGATAGGACTTCAAATGTTTCTGACAGCTTAAAAGTTGTTTTTTATCTGGTCATCTGATGCTCAACACCTAGGTGATTTTCTTGTCTTAGCTGCTGTGAATAATGGCCATAAAGGTGAAGATATCTCTATGGCAAATATCCTTCAATGTCTTTGGATGGGTATCAGAAGTTAGATTCCTGGATCATACATATTTCCAATTTTACTTTTCTGTATAATACTTCTTTTCATAATGATTCTGGGACCTGCTATCAAAAGTGATGATAATAAATGAAATATGATGTAAGTTTTATATTGTCACAAAATATAACTAAAATGTTTGTGCATCAATAGTAAATATATATTGGGAGTGTGTGTGTGTGTGTGTGTGTGTGTGTGTATGTATGTATGTACGCGCGCACTTGTCTGTGCAGGCCAGAGGTTGACATCAAGATGGCTTCCTTAAATGCTTCTCCAAGTTATTATTTTGGCACAGGTTTGCTGTTGGCTAAAGTAGCCAGCAAGTGATCTCCTGCAATCTGTCTATCTCCTCCCAGCACTGGGGTTACTGACGTTTGTGGTGTGACCCAGCTTTTCTCTTGGTGCTAGACCTAAACTCAGATCCTCATGTTTATATCCCAAGCGCATTCCAAGATGACCAAATCTCCAGCCCATAAATATTTTCATTTAAAAACAAAATGAAAAGACTAAGAAATAAAGACTAAAGTAATAAAAGAGATGTTTCTGAAGATTACTGTCATTATCTTCATCAGTCTTCTTTGGGAGATGACGTGCCCAAGACAGCTGGTGTTCTAGCTGTGAAGGCCAAGGAGTAGGATACTTAATCCTAGACACTTCAGCCATACTTGAAAGTTAACTCATCTTACTCAGCCTTGTGGAATAAAGCACGATTTGTGTCCTAACAGACATTTTTTTTCTACTTTAATTGTATAGCATATACTAATTTGGGAAATTAAACTTTTTTATATAATGTTAAAGTTATAGTAAAGTTATAAGAATAAGAATGTCTATATTACCCTTAGGCAGTTTTCTTTCTTTCTTTCTTTCTTTTTGTTCTTCTCTCATATATTACACTCAGAGTGCAGTTTTCCCTCCCTCCACTCCTCCCAGTTCCTCCCATTACCTCCTTTCTCCCCAGATCCACTCCTTGTTTTCCCTTTGAAAAAAAGAGCAGACCTCTTAGGGGTATCAAACAAACAAGGCATAAAAAGTTACAATAAGACAAGGCACAAATCCTCAATATATTGGCTCAAAGAGGCAGCTCATTAGGAGGTAAAGGGGCCCAGGTCGAGGTAAAATAGTCAGTCCCCATTCCCACTGTTAGGAGTTCTACAAGAACACTCAGCTTCACAACAATAAGGTAAATACAGAGAACAGAGCTCAGACCCATCCAGGGTCTATGCTTGTCACTACAGTCTGGCCAGTCTGCTTTTTATTTATCACATATGTTTCCTCTGTACACTCACATGCATACATACGCACACTACTTTTGTCTTACACTTTTGAAAGAAAGATTAGGAGATACTTCTTTCAAGACTACAAAATATTTCAATATTCACATTTCCAGGAACAAAATATTTCTATGATTGTAGGAATTAAGGCCTACCAAGTCAAGAGGAGGCAACCTGTAGTCTACCTGCTGCTGCCCGAGATCCTGATCCATAGGGCTTGGCTAATGAAGGGCAACACACTTTATCAACAGGTTGGAATGCCAGAGTGCTGGGAGGGTGTGTAAGTTTTCCCCATTGTTAAGTAAATGAGTCTGCTGTATGTATCTACCTGATTCCTGGTGTCTGAGTTTTGATGTCACTCCTTCCTCACTCCCTCCCCCAAGAAAGATGTTAAGGTCCAGCTACATGTGGCACCTGGAACAAGGACTTCTAGCATAGGTTTTGAGCTGGCCAGAGTCTCTTTTTATGGTTGCAACTATAAATTTCAGGGATTTGCCCAGAATAGGTACTAGACATCTTCCTTTCTTCATTCAAGGTGCTGGATAACGCCCCTCATCCCCCCGCCATGATGTATTTTCGGTGGGAAGGCCCCTCGATGTTGTGTGCTTTTGATCCCTTGAGCAGGTAAGTGTTAGGACCCCCATTCTTTTTTTCGTTTGTGTTGTCTGTCAGGTTTTTTTTTTCTGCCTGTCTGCTTAGGAAGGCACTTTTTTTTTCTTTTACACAATTTCCCACCACTTTTGACTATTGTCTCGCTCTACAAAATGGGTAACCTCTCCTTCACCTCCACGCCTTCCATGTCTGATCTTTCAAAAAGTGTGACGGAGGGGAGTCAGATAGGTCAGGCCTCCAGGGGATTGTTGTGTAGAGTGCAGCCACAGTTAAGATTGGACATGCTGCTTTCCAGTCAGCTCCAATCCCGCTGCAGGAAACTACAGCTCCGCAGCAGTACGCTTGGAGCAGCTAGCAGAATCGAACAGCCGCAGCTCGGTTGGGTGTACAGGAGGACCGAGCTGAGCCTGAAGCTGTGAAGGACCTGCGGGCACCACAGCACCCGGCCTAAAGGACTTGTGGGCGCCACAGAACTCCGCCTAGCATTGCTCAGCCTCGTTTTCTCGGTGGCCACACTGGCCTGGCTGGTTAAGGGAGTGAGCATGCGCTGATGGGGACTCAGTTGTGAACTCTGTGCCTCGCGGGGCATGTCATCATTTGTGTGTGACTCATGCCACCAACTTCTGCCCAAGCTCACTGCTTCAATCCCTCCCTGCCATCAACGGCAGCCTCTGTGAGCCCTGCAGCTAGCTCACTGGAGGCCTGGACTTCATTAAATTCCTACCTATAGACAGCTCCCTGGGCAAGCCTGGCTCATCAATGGGGCCAAAAGGAAGAACAGTGATTTCTAAACAGAGTTGGGGGAAGTCCCAAAGTGACAAAAGATGGGGTCACTGTTGCAAAGTCAATTGATTTAAAGGATAAATGCAAAAATAATCAGAGCTAAACTTATTCAAGATGTTGCCAATAATACAAATGAAGAGGCTGGGGATGGCATTACCACTACTACCGTTCTGAAATGTTCAATTGCCAAGGAGGGTTTTGAGAAGATCAGTAAAGGGGCTAATCCAGTAGAAATCTGGAGAGGTGTGATGTTGTCTGTTGATGTTGCTTGTAATTGCTGACAGGGCCATTGGGTAGTACCTTCTCAGCCTGGGGCTGACGCCTATTGCATCTGCAACACCACTCACTGACACCAAACACCCTGGAGTCCCTCTGGCTGTGCATTCTGTCAGCACCCAAGCCTCCATGACTTCCTACTGCACCCCTGGCCCAGCTTGTGCTTCTCCCATGTTTAAATCCATTTTTATGGCCATATCTAAAAGTAAGAATAACAACCCCTTGCCATCTAGCTCTTCAGCCACCACTACAATTTCGTTGGGCATATGCATACTATGCCCCTTTTTGCAATCTTAAATATGTGCATGTGATAATAGATACCTGTTCCTCCTTTGTTTATGTCCTCACTCTTTCTGGGGAGAAAGCTGTCAATCACAAGGTCCTTAAGTAGGTCATGGTAATTATGGGGGTACTGTGGATGCTTAAGACTGACAATGTCTCTGTCTCTCAACAATTCAATGACTTTCTGAGGTCCTGGAAAATGCTATACCACTGGCATCCCCTGCACTCTGCAGGGACAAGCCATTGTGGGGAGGACCAACAGAGCTCTTAAAGGAACTGTTAGCCAGGACTTCCTCACCAGATGCTAGGAGAGATCCTTACCTCACCAGATGCTAGGAGAGATCCTTACCTGGCCTTCACAGAGATCCTTTTCAACATGAATTTTCTCAGTATTGATGACAAGGGACTCAGCTCAGCTGACAAGCTCTGGGCATTGCTGCCAAGAAACATATCCCTTCCTCTGGTGAGATAGAGAAATCCTATCTCCTGCAATGTCAGCAACCAGCTCCCCTGCTAACCTGTGAGAGAGTGTTTTTCCTCAGACTGCTGCAATGCCATTATGGGGCCTGGTAAGAGTTGCACACTCAGTCATGGATCAGCCTGCTTCCACCAAGGAGAGAATAACTTTCTTGCTTTAAGTATGCTCCCCCAAACAAACTGATTTATTAAGGGCAGAAGTTATGGCCTTTGACAAATCATTTTTTTTTTTGGGTAAAAGTTTGGCGTAATATAAATGGCTATTTGATCCCTCCTGGATGCTCACACATGGATTAATTGGTGGGGTGGTATTGTTAATCCTTATTCTCTGTCAATGTCTCCTACAGTAGACCCCACAGCAGAGAGCAACTGAGGTGACTCTTCGGGTATTAATGGCTCCTATGCACCCTTCTTGCAGTGCTACGCAGGAGGGCATGCATGCCCGGTTATGTGCAATTCAAAAGGCTACTGCTTAGTCCCCACACCCTGGCAGCTCTCCAGGAATGAAAGCTCTTTGAGGGCTGGTAGTCAATGACAGATAAAAACTTATTAGGCAGGACAGCCTTATACAGGCCCAGTCCAGTTGTTGAGCCCTCCCTAGGCAGGCTCAACAAGGCTTGAGTAAAGAACTCTGGTTCCTGCTGAGTACCTATGTAATAAATTAAAAAGGGTGGATATGTAGGAAGTTAGGGCCTACGGGGCCCAAAGGAGTCTGCCTGGCACTGTCAGAGGTCCTGATTGTGTGTAGCCAATGAGAGGTGGCCACACCATATTAATAGATTGGAATGTCTGGGTGTTGAGAGGGTATACAAGTTTTATTTCAGTTGTTAAATAAACAAGTCTGTCCTATTCCTTTCACCAAACTCCCAGCTTTTATTTCGTTGATGTTGCAACTTGTCATGCCCTCCCCCAAGGAAGATATTAGGGCCCAGCTACACATGATATAATATATCATGATATATATATATATATGCCAATATGAAGCAAAATTATTATTTAATCTATAATCCCAATCTAAAATTTCACAGTTGCTGAAATAACAATAAAATCGTGTAGTGTAGACATTAATTTTTCAGGCAATTTGACCAGGAAAGAGTTTGTCAGCTTTATTATCTCAGTGTTTGAACAGGTGTCTGTTCCCTTCTTCTCTATGATTCATTTGCTACAGTTCTAAATTTTCTAATTTTCTAAATTTGTAATTTCTAAATTACAGTGCATACCTGTACCACTTCATCATTATCACCAACTACAAGACTGGCTACTGTGAATGTGGGTAGTCTTGTGTTTTCTTGGGGGGGTGTTTTTTTAATTTTTCTTAAATCTGAGCTTTTTCTTTTCTTGGACATTTCTAACACTGAAAGTGCTCGACACTAGACTAGACTTAAGGTTTAATTTTGCAAGACCTAACAACTCCAGTGTACCTCTCCTGAAATGTTTCAAAGAACTAATGAGAGATCTTGCAGCTCTGCACAAACACTGATATTTGTTAATAAATCATTTGAAGTTTTTGAGGATTTTTTTTATATTTGCTTGAGTTTCCTAAAAGACAGATTTTTTGTGTTCATTAGCCATCTTTTTTCATGTTTTTTCTCATTTTTGCTTAGTTGTTTGCTTTTCTGTGACTGTGTTGGAGGAACTATTTACATAGCACAGATCTAAATCTTTGTTGTTTACAAAGTAGTAAGTATTCCCTCCTAGGCTTTGGTTTGTCCATCTACCTTCTTAAAGCCATTCTTTTCTTTTCTTTTTAAATAAGAACACATTTCAATATGCTTTAGCATTTTCACATTTGCTGCTTAGATTTCTGCTTCCAGTCTAAGAAACCAACACTAAATCCTGAGCCATAAATATTTACCCCTGCCTTTTATTTTTTTAAGAAAACTTGGGGTTTGAACTTTGGTTTCTAGATTAAAAGTTCACTTCAAGTTATTTTTTATGTATGATCGAATAGTGGCAGAAATAATTTTTTCATAAGAATATTTAGTTACACAAGAACCAACTTGCTGAAAAGACATTTCTAATTTAATTAGCTTGGAATCTTGAAAATTGAATTGATGGAAATTGTATTTACGTAGACTAGAGAAAACTGGAAAGAATGCCTTGTCTACTCCAACTTGCAAAGTTTGGAATAGTAACTTTCCAGTCTGCTATAAAATACAGTAACCATAGTACTCAGACTAAAAGGTAGAGACACTTTGCTGAAGACTAACAGCAAATCCAGACAGGCTTGTATATGTTTAAAATCCTTCACAACATGCTCATATGTGCATGAACACTGGCATTTTGGTCCTTCTGTGTGATATGGTGTATATGTGATATGCAACTGAGTATGTAAAGGCTTCTGTTCATGTGTGTGTGTAAGTGTATATGTATGGTGTTGTATTTGACTGATATGTGCCTGTGTACATAAAGATGTATGCGTACATGGACATAGAAGTTCAAGGTAAATATTGGCTGTCTTTGCTCTAGTGCTTTTCACCTTTATTTTAAGAATTATTTCTTTTATTTTTGAGAACATATACCTCTACCTTTTCTCATTCTGATTCATGGCCTCTTTTTTGTTCATTGTTGCCTACACACACACACACACACACACACACACTTCTCTGTATATTATGCTCTTGTTTCTCCTAAAAATATTACATATATTTTCACTTCAAGGTGTTTCTTAAAGGCAAAAAGGATCAAGATTAAAAACAGAGAGGGATCTTCAGAGAGAGAAAGAGAAAAAAATCTCTGAAAGCTCACTTAGGCTTTATATGAGCATGAAATAAAATCCACAAGCCAGTTTTAACCAATTACATGTGTATGGCATGAGAGAAAGCATGACTTAGAATCATTTACATTTATATTTTAAATAAACCCTGTGCCCCATGTTAAGATGAGTATTGGTACCCCTGGTGCTTTCCTGTCACCGTGTCAGAAACCAACAGATCATACACATGTGGTTGGTTTTCGAAATAGCTGTTCTGTTTCACTGTTGTATTCCTTAACCCTTCTGCCAAGTACTTAGTTTTAACTACTGTAGTTGAATGATAAATCCTGTTTCTGTTATACTAATTCTCAAGCTTTGTCCTTTCAAAAGATTGCTTTGGTTATTTTTATGACCTTTGATTTTCCATAAGAGTATTAGAAACAAACTGTCAATTTCTATTACACAGCTTTGCTAGAATTGTGATTGATGCACATTGGAAAATAATTCTTGATTTACAGAGTGTTCCATTACATTTACATCATACCTTGTTAATTCATGATCAAATTAAATCAAATTTAGATATATTCTGCAGTGAACATGCTGACACATTCTGTTTCTCTATTATTGTAAATATTCAAAAATTCTCAATTTCCAAGTGTACTATACAGCGGAGACTACCATATTACATAGTACTGGCTTGTGGGAATGTTATACAGAACTAACCCCTCAGTAAAACAACTATCTTCAGAAGTTCAACACTGCCTGATTGCAAAAGACTATACTGGCTAGGCTTCTTGATATCATCCCCCAAAGGGATGAGGGAGGTCTCAAGACACTCTATTGATTATAAAGCTGCTTCCCACCACCTATTGGATACAGCTCTACCCTAGTAGTATTGTACATGGCACTGGAGATTGACTAGAATACAAAAACCCAGGAAGAGTTGGAAAGAGGGCTCCATCTGCATAGATGGGAAAAATCATCCCTACTGGGTAACGAGCTTCTAGTGTGGTCTTTTGAGACAGAGCATTCCAGTTCTAGTAGTAATATGTCACTTGTGCTCTATAAGAAAGTATAATAATCTCATTGGCTCCATGAGTGAACATTAGTGGTATAGTACCTACATTGGTTGTTGGGATCTTAGGATGGAGTGGAAGATATTGCTTACCTTTCCCTAGTCTGGAAGGAATTTTATTTACAGGGGCATACTAGGAACATTAAATGTTTTTCATGTTCTGAATGAAAGGAATGTCATTAACACCATATTTTCTCGTTTGTAAGGTCGTAAATATGGAAATGAGTTATTCTTTTGAGAACTGGCGACAATTTGCTAGAAAACGGATTTTTATAGGAGTTGTCAGATTCTTAATGTACAAATATTCTAATTTAAAATTTTAACAACTAATTAAAAATAAATAGCCAAAAGCAGGGTTCTTATGAAGAGCTACTTTTGAAATAAAAAGGACTTTCAGTCAGTCTCTGTACCTTTTACTTCTACACTATCCAGACATATTCTGTGGAATGTATACAATTGTTTCCCTCTTTGTCTTTTAGTAGAAGCTAAAATGTCCATCTTGGCAACCAGGAAAATCTTGCGGTCTTCTTTGTTAACAAGGAAGTTGTGTGTGTGTGTGTGTGTGTGTGTGTGTGTGTGTGTGTGTGTGTGCATGTGCACACGTGTGTTTGTGTGCAGCGTCTATGTCTTGTGGTATTTATGTGTTTATGATTTATATGTATGTGTTTGAATTAGTATTCTATTGCTGTAAAGAGTCACCATTACCAAGGCAACCCTTATAAATTAAGCATTTAATTGAGGACTTATTTACAGTTTTAGAGGTTAGTTCATTATCATCCTTGTGGGAACTATGGCAAAAGGCTTAATAGCATTGATGCTGCAGAAGTCACTGAGACCTACATCCTGACCTGGAAATGTATATACATACATACATAAATATATATATATGTACACAGAGAGAGAGAGAGAGAGAGAGAGAGACTGGCCCACCCCCAGTGACACACTCCCTCCCATAAGACCATACCTATTAATCCTTCTCAAATAGTGTCACTTCCTGATGACTAAGCATTTAAACATATGAGCCTACAGGACCTAGTCTTACTCTAATTACACAGTCATGTGTATGCAGGAGGTCCCAGATCAACACTGGGTGTCTTTCTCAGTGGCTCCTTGCATGTTTATATTTTCACATAGGATCTTTTACTGAACCCAAAACTCACTCATTGACTGCACTGGTTTGTGATAAAAACTCCAGATTCCACCTGTCTCCAGGGCCACAGAACCCGGTTGTAGGCACTTGCTGCTGCGTTCAGCTCTTATGTGAGTACAAAGGATCAAAGTTTATTTTCTTATGCATGCAGAATAAACAATGGAACCCTCACTTTTCTCTCCATTCTGGCACTTAGAAACGGACCATGGAATCATAATTCTCCCTGTTGAGTATCAGTGATATAAACTAAAATTATGCACAATTTAAAATTTTCTTATTGGGCTGTACCTATTTAGGCATGGTTGAATGGATGTAGATGTCTATAAGTTATTTTATTTTTTTATGATAGACTATTTAATTTATGCAATCAATAGTTGTAAGTAGTGATAGTAATGAACCATAGCAATCACTGGCATGGCAAGATATTCTTAAGGTACAATAGTTGTACTCATATCTTGGTGGTGGCCACTGTCTAATTGGACTTAACGTTCTTTCTACAGAAGAAAAATCATGACCAGTACCAGAAAACTAGCCAACTACTTAGAGCTAGTGTGGTCATGAATCTTAGAAAATAACCTACAAATTTTAATAAAGAATATTAATATAATTTTTAATTTCATTCTAAATCTTATTCTTATATCCATTAATAAATATGTTCATCAATCCTCATCAAAAAGTTTTTCTATACAGCAAAAAGTGACCATAACAGAGAACTATAACATTATATTTCAGAGATCAACATGCTATATTGCAGAGATTAATGGATTGTGGGGAGTCCAGCTCCAGAGGATACAATACAACACAGCTCTTGCTTCTAAAGCTTAGGAATATTACACATGAGTGGTCAGAAATATTGTAAGAGCCAGAGGACCAATAAGTATACTGAGAAATTATGTACCTTAAAAATTGAAGGGAAAACACGCTACTGACATCTCAATAATTTGCTTCCCAAACAAGACATGATCAATGACAATATGAATAGACATGATAAATTGGTAGGGGGCAATCTCAGCAGTCCTGCCCTTGGACAAAGAGGTATAGGCACCTAATGAGTGCTGAGATGAAGAATTAATCTCTCACATGGATTGCACTGTAATTGGTTATCCAATACAAAGTGACTAGTCTGAAATCAAATACATATATGGCACAGTAAATGGACTCAATGCATTTATTGCTTATATGTAACAATAATAAAGAGAAAGAGACCATCAACTGGAGAGGGAATGGGATGGCTCTGAAGGTGGTTGGAGGGAAAAAAGTGAATGGGGAAGTGATGCAATTATGTTTCAATGAAATTTTCAATAATTAACATGTTGAAAGAAAAGATTCTTTTTATTTTGGATCCTTGTCTTTCAAGCTCAGAAAAATAATGTTTTCCTGAATATTGAATATAAATGTCAGCAATTTATATTTATAATGAATATATGTTTGCT
>JAQHUG010000266.1:132579-152971 GCA_028555095.1 Dicrostonyx torquatus | reverse complement strand
TTAAAGCACAAACCCCACACCAATGCTTTCCAGCATCATCTCAAGTCTGAGCGGTCTCCAGAAATTGGCTCTCTAAAGATGGAAGAAATGAGACTCACCAATCATTTGTAGTTAATCTGTGATGGAAAATTCTCAGAAAGATAAAAAGATAAAATAACATTAACATCCTAAAGAAAGTTATTGTCCCCTCATATTCATTTCTTCTTCATTTAACTGGCCCTCGAAGGGGAGAGAACATTGATATTTTAAATAAAAACAAATTTAATTAATTAGCCAGTGATTAATCAGCTTCCTGGTAATGTCACAAAATTAAGGCAATCAACTTAAAAAGAATAATGTGTTATTTTGTTGCATCTTTTTGAAAGTCTTGGCCAATTTCCTCATTGCTTTGGAGTCTGTCTGTGTAGTTAACAGCAGGAATTTTGTGAAAAGAATAAGCTGTTCATCCAGTGACATTCAAGAAGCATTCAGAAGATGGGGCTGAGGTCCCAATATTCCCTCCAAATGTTACCAAGGATATAACTTTTTTCTAAGAGGTCCCACCCTTTAAAGATTACACTAGTTTCCAAAAGGACCATTACACGGAGGCCAAACATTTACCACTTGGATCATTGTATAGCATTCAACTTACAACTGTAGAGTTAGTAACATTTTCACGAGATAATTCTGAAGTCCTTTAAGGAAACTACAGAATTAAGCATTGCATTTAAACCCATAATGGCATTGCAACCCAAAGAAAAGGTCCTGGCTATTTCAGATGATGTAAATGTGTTGCAAGTTCTAAAGTATGCAGATGATATTTGTTTGCATTTTCCCATGGCATGCAGTCTTCTGTGTCTTACAAAGACAAGCAGCTACACCCCAAGTCAGTGACTGCCAATGAGAGCACAGACCCTCCTGTCAGAATGTGGCATCAAGCATAGAATTTGGAAGTTAATCTCTGTAGACTGCAGTGTTTGTGACTTTTGGATGTCACATTCTGAAGTTGTTCCCTGTCACTATTAGGAAGCAACTCTGGCCCACAATGTCTGCAGTAGCCTTATGTAGCCACTGTGTGAAATACAGGGGAAGGAAATCTAGGCCGCTGAAGGGAGCACCTCATCAAATTGATTGAAAGTAGAAAAAGTAAAAACAAAAACAGAAGCAAACAAAGAAAAAAACATACTTTTTCCATTTTTAAAACGGAAAACAGAATTTTTCAGATAATTCTGATTATGGCTTCTCTTTCTGAACTTTCTCTGCCTGGTGTTAGAAAACAAACATATATAAACAACAATAATAAAATAAATTAAATAAAGCAAAAATAAAGAAAACCTGGAATGAGACAAAACAAACAAACAGAAAGAAGAAAAAGAGGCAAAGGAAAAGCCTTAGAAATATATAAAGATGCAGAGACACACATATTTACAGGCCCAGGAATCTCATTAAAAAAAAATCTGTAGCCTTAAAAACGTGGCATAAAATTATGAAACAAAGAACCCTCAAAGATGCAATTGACTTCATTTGTGTTGGTCATCTACTCCTGGGTATGGGGCCTAGGCTTAAAGAGTGGTCTGTATCCTCAATGAGATGCTCTTGGAGAAATCAGACTTGTCCTTGGTGAGTAGTTATTAGTGGGAGGTATCTTCTGGGTGAGGGATGAGGTTTGTGTTCCTTTATATCAGCACTGGGATCTCATTTAGTGTCTACCCATGCAAGCCCTGAGCAGGGTACCACAGCTTCTGTGAGTTCATAGGTTTGCCAGTTCTGCTGTGTTTAGAAAGCCTTGTTTCCTTGGTGTCCTCTGTCTTCTCTGGTTTTTAACAGTCTTTTCGTCTCTTAAACAGAGTTTCCTGAACAATAAGGTGAGGGATTTCATAAAGAAAACCCCACTTAGGAATGAGAGTTCCAAGACATCGTCTGCTTGTGGGTTTCTGTGATTGTTCCCATGTATTACAGCAGGAAGCTTCTCTGATAAGGACTGATCAAGGCACTGGTCTGAGTATAGCAGAACGTTGTTAGGAGTCATTTAATTGCTGCCATCCTTTAGCAGAACAAAATCATTTTTCCCCCTAGGTCCTTGACCTATTGGTTCTTAGGTGTCAGAATGGGTTCCATCTCATCGAGTGAGCATTAAATTCCATCAGATATTGGTTGGTACCTAACTTTGTGTCACCATTGTAGCAGCATTTTCTTGCACTATTGTAGATGGAAGATTTTGTAGGTAGGATTGTATTTATGTTTCTCCATTCCTAGCACGCAGAGTACTTCCAGCACCATGAGCAGTAGTCCGTAGGCATGAAGGTTCTAGGTAGGCACCAGCTCAACTTGAATGTTCAGTGAGCTGTATAGGTGTCTTTAGCAAAGCTTACCCATCAGTAATTACCATCAGATATTACCAGTAGCTTCGGCAATATCCTGGGTTGTTTGGGGGTTTCCATAGAGCTACTTTCTCCAACAACTTGATTAGATGTAACTGCTGGAAGCTTCATTTGTTGACAAGAGATGTCCATTTGGGGTTCCATCTCCCCTATTTGGCAATTTCATTTAGACCACCTTTATATATGTTTATATTTTAGGAAGTGTCTGTCTACTCTTGGTTTCTGTATGACCTCCTCAAGTGACCCTTAGTTTTAGTTTCTCCTGGTTGTAGTCACTCCCTTGGCCCTATTTCCCCACTGCACTTCTGAATAGATGCTAGAACTAGAATTTTGAGCCTATTGGGATATATGCTTTACTGTCTAACATGTAAAAGTATAAAGGAGTTTTTTTGAAGGGACTGAATTTTATTTACTGTTTATCGAATAACAATTTCTGTAAATCGGAGTTTATTTTAACCCGAAGTGATGAATTTTTCTACTGTTGAATCATACTAGCAGAGCATTAGCAAACAGAGAACTTCTTAGTTTTGATTTTCCTTTGATATGTTAAAATTAATAGTGAGCTATGACATAATGATCAACACATCTACAATGCGCTTCTTTTCATTCGCTACAATGCAAAATTAATTATTTCAGAAACGAGCACAAGCAGCTCTTATTATCAGAACAATACGTTTTAATATCATATTTTTCTTCTACTTATTTTCTTTCTTTTATGTGAAAAATAAAAATTTTTATGTTTTGAAAATAAAATTGATGCACCATGATTTTTTTCTTTATAGTGTTATGAATGTGGCTTAATCTTGTTTATTTATTTTTACTGTTTATGTCTTTCTTCTTTGGGCACTAATGAACCCAGGGCCTTGGGCAGAGATGGTGAACATTGTATTATTGAATTATCTTCCCAGCCTTAGAGTTAGTTATAACTCATCCTTTTGCTGTAGTAAGTAAATATGATTGTTTCCAAGCTTAGATTGCAATGTATTAGTTGTTTGATACAGTCCCAAATGTTTTATAATGTGTTATAACTTTTTAAAAAAAACAACATATATCTCTAAGCAGAACACAACTGAAATGATTATATATTTTATAAAGCTGCTAGGATTGACATATGCTTTCCGTCTCCACATTGACAGGCCTGTTGGTGTCTTCCTAGTTCAGTTCATGTCTAGACAGTCTTGTTGCTGAGAGTTTAGGGACGTAGCTTCTGACATTCCAAGAAGACACAGTTTCACAAAAACCTTTCTGTTCCTCTGGCTGTTATAATCATTCCAGTCCATCTTTCTCACTGATCCCTGAGCTCAAAGGGCTTTGAGCTTGTGCAAAGAACAACTAAAGAACACTGTGAGTTGGAGAAATAATCTTCCCCAGGGATGAGTACACCAACTGGATACCTAAGATATGAACACATACATGCAAGTAACATACAGACTGAGTAGGTTGTACTTAAGTACTTAAGTGTACACATACACATAAACATATGTATATAACAACATCTAAAGGAAAAAAGAGATGGTTAATTTTCTAGAGAGAAAAGAGAATTTGGAGGGAGGAAAGAGTAAGCAAAGATGATGTAATTATATTATAATCTCAAAAATAAATTAAGAAGTATAATATATTTTTAAATAAGCTGTCTTCTTATTCCAGTTCATTTACTGTAGCTTTATTTTAGTACATTTTTCTTTAATTGAGTGGATACATTAAAATAATTTGTCAAATAAAAATGTAAATAAATTTAAAAGTATAAACAATTCATTGTATAAATGCATTATAAAATGTAGACATCTGACATATTTAGTAAACACAATTAATTAATTCATTAATCAGTCATGCAAAAAGACTAATTGTTTTCCAGATACAAATTTAGTTGTAATTACACTTTTAACATTCGTTGTACAAAACTGAAAATTCATTATTGAATTCTGTAGCTATAAATCACTCCATTCGTGACAGTCAACAATTAAAATGGAGAATTATATGAAATTACAGGCTTGATTGAAAGGATTTAATTAAAGGACTTGAGAATGACTCCCAGAACAGGTGTTGGAATTGGTGGGGGAAGTTGGAGCTGTATGTGGAAGCTGAGGCTGACAACTGCCTTGCCCATCACTGACACCCACTATAAATCCCTTTTAGCCATCTCTACCTTTTGTGATAAGGGAACTTGCCAGTCTCTACTGAAACAACCACTTGTGAGCTAACACACCAACATAAGAAGCTGCTACAAATTGGTTTAGACACTACAAGCAAGGTAGTGACAAGTGTGATGCTGAACAGAGAATAATGCTCATTCTCTCCTCATTGTGGTACATTAGCGTGGGACGCTGCCCAGCAGGGAGCTCTAACTCAAGCATAGCCGTGTTTGCAGTGCATGCAAAGTGTTGAATGAAGAATGAATATCTCCTGAATTTCCAAGAAAAGTACGAACATTCAAGCTCTCGTATGATAGCCTGTATTCAAGGCTGCTCTTCCTATGGGGGTGTCTGCTGTCCTTCCTGTAGCAAACTTCCCTTTTGTCTTATTTTATTTTGACAGGATATCTCACTATAAGACTCAGGCTGTCCCCAAATTCAGAATCTTTCTTCCAAAGCTTCCCAAACGCTGATATTCAGGTGCCAACTCTCATGTCTGGAAAACTTTCAATTTTCTTTTGATTAAAAATAATATTTGACCCCAAAGCTAGTGAAAGGCAGTGTGTATGTGACTTTCGTATGCCACACAAGTCTAGGGATTATGGGCAAATACTTTGTGAATTGCTTAAGTTGTATTTAATGGCATTTCTACAGAATAACAGCAAAAAGAAGGAAGAATAAGTTATGTCTTAGGTATAAAATAGTTACTACGTAACTATTGCATAGTTGTATAGTTTCCCTGTATGTTTATTAACACAGAAGAACACTGGGATTCCAGCTGAGTTTTGTCTCTACTCTTCACTTAAATATGTTTCTGCATGAGTTGATGGAATTTTAATATATTCCAACTAAAAACTAAAAACAACCTAGAATGGTTCAGATATAAACCACCTTCAATAATTATCAGTCATGAACAATAGCACTAAGCAATGTTATTTTATTTAGCACATTGTACAGAAAGAGCATTTCAGGAATGGAGTGCAAAGATGAAAATCAGAAACATGGAAAATACCTGTGCTTTCTTGAGACATATCGCCACACACACACGACGCAAGGGCAATTACAGTCCAAATAATTTGTCCTCACCTAAAGAGAAACACTTAAGGAACGAGAACTGGGGAGTGAACAGGACCATACTATTTTCTAAAGATTTGTTCATTGCCAGTGTTCAAAAGGGAAAATCAGTGCTGGAGCATTGCTTCTCCACAGAGGACCAGGGTCCTGTTCCCAGTAATCACATGGCAGCTCCCAGCTGCCTGTAACTTCAGTGTTAAGGGATTGTACACCCTTGTTTGTCTTCCAAACTCCTGAATGAATGTGGTGTATATACATCCATATATATCCTTCTAGATTCACAATAAACATATGAAAAAACCTACACACATCTTTTAAAATAATGAAAATAGTTATTTTAACCTTCTGTTACTTTAAGTAGTGTGCAATTATATTTTATTTTCCCCAATGAGATAGATTGTCCACAAATAATACAACAGAACAGATTACATTGAAAAGCATTGACGATAAACAATATATTATATATCAATATTATTTCTATGCCATGCTAACAAAATGACTTTGACAATGGATTTAACTTTTGGCCTATGACTATAAGCCACTATGCTTTCTTTCCTTTTTGACAAGGGCCAAGGACAATTTGATGCCATAATTTCTTCTGGATCACTTACCATTAGTGACCTATAAATATGGCAGAATCAGTAACTATTACCCTGAAGCAGCCAGGATTTTACAAGCCCAACTCCTGCCCTTTTATCCCCTCTCACCTGAGTAGAATGGAATGCCTCAGTCCATTTTGTGACAACTTATATAGCATGATGGCTTAGTTTGCCCAGTGGGTAATTGAATTGCAATAATTCATACTTAATATTGCCCTACAAATGTCCTGAACCTGGAATCTACTCCTCACATGAGCGTCCATGGCCAAAAAAAATCCACCTTAAGATATTTACAAGCTATCTCCATAAAAACTGATTGCACAAATATTCACAAGAAATGAGGGTATGTTTAAGAGTCATTTTTACCTTTTCAGAAAAAAAAATAATCTCAATGAGATAGCTGTGAATTGGGGAATTGTTGCCCACACAGTGCCATGTTCCATGCTGAAACAATTTTATTTTGGATCTGGGTCTTTTCTATTCTTTTAAATAAACTAACAAACACATCTTGTTGCCTCCATCTTGTAAAGTATGCACACCATAGTATTGCTCTGGTTGCTTAGCAACCACAAAATCTTGAGAGAGCCATAGTTTTACAATTTTACTTTCAGTAAAACAAGCAAGTAAAACAAGTTATATTGCCATACTTACCTTGAGAGGGACCATGCTGGCTTGGTCAGCCTACAGGCTTTTGAGACTTAAAATGTTCATTGTGAAATTGTGGTACAATTTCATGAAAGTAGCCTTAGTCATTAAGTCCTGATATATTACAGCATAAGGGGACACCATATAATAATTCCTTAAATAGTCATTCATGATATTATTTCCCAGATTTTACAAAGATTTCAATGAGAAGCTTACTGTTAAAATAGATAGTGTGCAAGAAAGATTCTAATGGTTTTCCCAAGCATCCTTTTTCAAGCATAATTTAATTAAAGGAAGAATTCAATTTGTGCTATTTTTCTATTTGTGTCATAAATTCTACTAGTTCAGTGATTGAAGATCAACTTATATCATATGTTTTAGTGACATTCTGAAAATTTTGTCCAAATTAAGTCAAATAATAAAATACTCCAGTTCATTTATAGTAGCAAGTGCTCCACAAATACATGCTAATTGAATAGGTAGATATTCAATTAGAAAGATTTTCCCATTTACAATAAGGGAAAACCATTTATGTTTTTCAGTACAGAATCCAAATGTTATAAGTGATGTGACTTTCTAGGCTTCTAGAAAAGAAGTCATGCATAAATCCATTCATCCATCCATCTATCTATCCATCCATCCATCCATTCATCCATCCACAAATCCTTCCACATAATCATATATCCACTCATATATCTATTCAACCATACTTCCACTCATTAAATCTACTAAGTACTTATGGTTTGATGTTATATGCTTGTGTAATCATTAGGGGAAGAAAAATTAGTTTTTTGTGATTTATAAACATATGCTATAAACATTGTTGCAAAAGTACATCGTCTTTTGAGAACGCAGAATTAGCAACATTCTTTTGGCAGGATCTTCATTGAATTGACAGAAAAATCACCTTGTAATACCATGTGTTTGGCATCAGGAACAGTGAACAGAACACAGTATTCAGAGAAAGTGAAAAGTGCCATTGAGTGTTTGCATATAGATTTCAATGGTCAGGAGAGCTTAATATCAGGAACTACCAGGGAATATCCAGTGTGACTCATGATTCTGGAACTTGGACTAGGTCAATGGGATAGGAAGATGCATCACCTGAGTACTAAATTCAGTCTAGCTGATGTATAAAATGGTAGTTCTTAAAATAATAGAATTGTCAGTCTACACAAAACATAGGTTAAGTAAAGAGCCTTATATTTTCCTGAGACTTCAATTGTAATCTTGGTTCTTTTGGCATTCCTCACTCCTATTCACTTCCACAGGAAGTATGCTGATACTTATATGGAGAGATTCATTCCCTGTACAACTGTGATATCTGATGTCTGAGTTTCTCAGATGGAGTGTCAGCAGTACTACTGCTACAGTTGTAATCAATTCCAGAGAGTGACTTTTCTACTTGGCCAGCTTTCACATCCCACATTCCTTCTTTTGCCTGATCCCTACTGCTGAACTAAAATATGTAGCTGATATCATATCAGAAATGTAGCATGGTTGAATATTTTCTAATAATACTTTCACCATATTCTCCAGTAGTAATTCCAGGAGACAACATATGAATTTTTGAAAATAAGATTGTATTGTTTCTAATTATGTGCCGATGTTTGTGTCTGTGAGTGGGTATGTGCACAGTAGGAAGGTGCCTGTGGAGGCCAGAGATACTTATCTCTTGGTCCTGAAGTTAAAGCTGATTGTGAGCATCTGATATGGTAGAGATAATCAAATTTGGGTCTTCTGGAAGATCATCAGATGCTCTTAATCTCTGATACATCTTCCAGTCACACTATTTTATGCTTTAATGTTTGTTAGTAGAGTCCCAGAAAGAAATATCATAGTGAAATGGAAGGTAGTTAAGGTAGATGTGATGATCAGATGCTAAGTGTGTGGACAGTCAGGGAGGTCTCAGAAACATTTTACCTTCCTCAGGATGATAAGAATAAATAGCTTGAGAACCTGGCCCTAAGGAGATAAGAAGAGAAAAGGAGTTATTCAGATGAATCCCAGAAGTCCCTCTCCAGAGAAGCTGTCTTACAGGGGTTACTGCAACTGTTTTTTTTCTCTTGGATTATAGTGGCTGTCCCCAGGTGACTGGACATGCATGGTTCATACAGTATTTTAAAATTCTTATCACTGATTTTTAATTTTTAAAATGGCAACTGTGGTACCATTTCATCTATCTATGAAATCCAATCTAGAATGTAAGGCTTAATTTTTCTCTGGTTATCTTTTCTTTCTTGGTTGACTACTTCCTTTGTGCCAGTCAAATTATGAAATACTCTCACTGAACGCTGAAGGTACTATTCAGATTAGTGGCTCTATGAAATTAATATATGAAAAATCATATGTAAGCTGGAAGTGTTGCATGAGAACTATTGACATTGGAAAAATGAGGTCATGCAACTGCAAGCAATTGAGCAGAATAAAATCAATGACAAGAACCCCAGGAAGACTTCGCCAATTGATTCTGAGTGATATTGCCATATTGTCCTAGGGAGTAAGAAATAGGTTAATACTCATGGATTTCTTTAAACAAATGTAAGATAAAGCCAATGAACAATGAGACAGAAGCCACATAGTTTTTAGCCTCACTTATAAATTATGAATTTATCTTCACTGCTAATAGTAGCTTTGTAAAGTTTGTAACAAAAATAAAAATAGAATACTAACATATAGTTTGTTTATATATATATAAGTTTATCTAAAGTAAAAATTAGAAAGAAAGCAGGTTGCTTTATATGATATTTTATGTAATTCAAGTTGTCTAGTTTGACTCAAATGTTAAATGGAGGGTCTAGTTTAGTCCTTCCCTGTCTGGCCAGAGTTGGTGAGCTCCCATTAGCTCAGGCAAACAGTTTCAGTGGGTGTCCCTATCATGGTCTTGACATCTTTGTTCATATTCTCACTCCCCCACTCTTCAGCTGGACTTTGGGAGCTCAGCCCAGTGATCTGCCTCTGTTTCCATCAGTTGCTGGATGAAGGTTCTATGGTGGCATTTAAGATATCTATCAATCCGACTTCAGAGCAAGGCCAGTTTGGGCACCCTCTTCTCTATTGCTTAGGGTTCTAGCTGGGATCATCCTTGTGGATTCCTGGGATTTTCTCTAGTGCCAGGTTTCATGCTAGCCCCATAAAGACTTCCTCAATCAAAATATCTCTTTCCTTGCTCTCATCTCCTCTGAATGTGGGTGACTGTTGTATGGCTGGGGCAGATTGCTGGGCCACTGAGAATGGCACCAGGATTTATCCCTAATGTTTGTACTGGCTTTTTGGGAAGCTATACTCTTTGAATGTATACCTTGCTCAGACTAGATATAGTAGGAAGGTCTTTGGACTTCCCCAAAGCAATGTGTTATACCTTCTCTGAGGAGTGGATGGTGGGTGGATGGGAGAGAAGGTGGAAGGAATGAGAGGAGGGGAGGGAGTGGAAGCTGGGTTTGGTATGTAAAATGAAAAAAAGATAATTTGTTTTCTTTTTTAAAAAGGAAAGAAACAAGAAATGTTAAATGGGGGCTGGAGAGATGGCTCAGTGGTTAAGAGCATTGCCTGCTCTTCCAAAGGTCCTGAGTTCAATTCTTGGCAACCATATGGTGGCTCACAACCATCTGTAATGAGGTCTGGTGCCCTCTTCCGGCCTGCAGACATACAGACAGAATACTGTATACATAATAAATAAATAAATATTTAAAAAATGTTAAATGGAAATGAATGTGGCATTTTTCTCATATATGTAGAAATTTCCAATCAACTTTTGAAGGCTTTGGGATGAGTCAGTAGTTACGAAAGCTCCCTACTCTTCCAGAGGACTCAGGTTCAATTCTCAACATACACGTTCAGCTCAAAATCATCTGCAACACCAGCTTCAAGGGATTCAATACTTTTTCTTGGCCCCTACTGGTGCCAGGCATGCATGTAGTGCACAGACGTATGTACGTGTAGGCTAAACACTCATATATGAATGTGAGTGTGAACAGTATGTCCTCTGCTCCTGGCCTATTTATGTTCATGTGTGAATATTTCAAACTATATAATTTAAAAATATCTATATACTTTGTTTTCTAAAATGACAATGAAGTACACAGTTTATAAATATGTACATTAATTTTACTTAAAGGCTGTGTCATTAACATATAGCACAGCACATTTTTTTTTCCTCAAAGCTGGTAAACTGGAATCTTACAATTTCTTTAGAAAGTACTCCATAACTATACACTGGTAATTGGGAGAAGAGGTATGCAGAGGCTTGGGTGATGTTGTGTGTCACCTAGCATTCTGTTTTACTCACTGTTTATAGGTTTCTATTGATTATTTTTTCTTCTATTCTACTGTGGTTTGAAGGCAGATTCCTTGTTATCTACTGAGCCTAAATTCGTAAACTGAAGCCTTCCAGTATGACATTAAGAATTTGTCTTGGGGATGGAATAATGTCATGAGAACTTGTTGCATTGATTGGGATTAGTTCCCTATAAAGGCATGGTCTTTAAGGCAAAGGATGAGTCCTCACCAGACACAAAATGACTTGCACCTTGTCCTTGCACTTCTAGAACTGTGAACAAATTTCTTTTAGAGCTTATATATTACTCATTTTAAGGCAGGGTTTTAAAAATAGAAATATATTTATTACTGAAGTTCTGTAATAAATACAAGAAAATGTGGGACTTACCTTTGGAGCTGGGTAGCTGGTAAAGGGTGCATGGTTACTGGAGCTGCTAAACCTGTGTTGCTGCCATGAACTGTGAAAGCAATTTTAGTGAGAACTCAGAAGAGGAGGAAGCCGTGCAGAAAGCTTCTTTTGTCTTAGAGATGACCTGCAAGGTCATAAGCAGGATATGGGTGGAATTGTGGAGGGCAAAGTTCCTGGGAGGAGTCCCAGATGGTAATGAGTAACAACACTCTTAAAACTAGAGGAAAGGCAACTCAAGTTATATAGCAAGAGCTTGTGAGTAATTAAGGTACATGGTAGGAAAAAAATTGCTCAATGAAGTTTTAAAGGAACAACATCTTTACCGTGATTGCTTGTGGTATAAATACAAGAAGAACTTATTTAATGGAAGAATTTATAACCCAAAAGGAAGCAGAACTTAAAGGTCTGGAAAATAGCCTGCTTTTCCCATCTTATAGCATGTGTTTGAGAAAGAACACCAAGAAGTTTGGCAAGTCTTAAGATGCAATTTTTGCCCTGTTGGGTTTTGGACTTAGAAACTATCATAACTTTACTGCTTCTCATTTATCCTACTTGATACAGGAAAGTCTGTTTTTATATGCCTGTCTCACTCTTACATTCTAGAAATATGTAACTTGATGATTTTATAGGATCACATTCGGAAAGATATTTGCCTCAATGTGAATAGTTCCATGAGTTCACTTAAACATATTTGCTGTTATTTAGAGACAAGACTGTGGACTTGAGACTTTGGAGTTGAGACCAGATAATTTATGACATGGGGAACAATTACTATGAGATATTTGTATCTGGCTTTAGAGAATCAACAAGAAAAAGATTAGTTATTGTCATCAGTGTGTCCCTCCATTGCCTGATTTGTATTTTGAATGCAATCCTCAATAACTACATAATACCACTATATACCAAGGGCTTTTTGGAGATGGCTATCTCATGAAAGATCATCCATTTTTATGAAAGAGATTATTATCATTATAGAATAGTCCCAAAGGAACATTGTAACTTCTATAAGTGAACATGAAGACAGAACATTTCATTTAGGCAGAAAGAGGACACTGAATCAGAAACCTGAGTGTGGCTTTCTGTTTTTCATGTATATCTTGATCTTACATATTTTGTTAGAAAAACCTGAATAAACCAAAGATAAAGTTTTACAATGTGTAAGTTATATCAAGAACAAGAAGCTGCCTTTCTTTTACCCTTGTGTATATACCTAGTTCAGGAATAATTATGGGCCCACGTTGACTAGGTGAATGAGTAAATATGAGCATCCTTTGAAGAAGAGGTTTGGTATAAGAGACTAAAAAAATTTGTAGATTGAAAGAACCTTCGATTTTTTTAACTACTGAAAAAAATAAGCAAATGTATTTATTTTGGTAAAGGGTCTCACAGTGTAGGTCTGGATGGTTGAAGCTTGCAATTCAGACCAAGATATCCTAGAAATCCCAGGATCCACCTACTTCTTCCTCCTTAATATTAAGATTAAAAGCATGTAATAACACACATCATGCTTAGTTTTTTAAAGTTGTATCAAATGATTTTAAAGTTAGTGTGTATGTACATGTGTGTTGTGTGTGTGTGTGTGTGTGTGGGCGGTTGTCTCTAAAATGTATGTACATCATATGAGTAGATGGTGTTGTGGAAGCCAGAAGATGGTGTCTGACACTCTGGAATTGAAGGCATAGCCTGCTGTGAGCTGCCTTGGTGGTGGTATGAACTGAAACTGAAACCTCTGCAAGTGAAACAGGTTCTCTTAACCACTGAACCATCTCTTTAAACACAAATAATTTTAATTGAGTGTTTTCTACTCATGTCATGCAAAATTAATTATTGTGGTAGGAACACTTACACCTCCTAGCCCAGTCTCCTATGTGTCTTTGCTTCAAGGTTGTAATATATACACACACATATACATATACACAATATATAATGTATATATGTGCACATATTTATTATACTATATATACTATATATGCACATATGTATGCTTATGTATATTTATTTGCACTATATATACTGACATTAGAAATCTTAATGAAGGTTAGAGAAATGTCTCAGTCAGTAAAAGTCCTAATTTTTTCATTGTGCATGGAAGTGTTAAATCACTCCAGTCAAAGAACTCTTTACCTAGGAATCTGTGTGACAACCATCTCAAGCAAATGTTTTTTAGGGCATTTTCTTCTGTATAATTTTTAACAAATGTTTACTAAAAAATCCAACAATGCTTGTATGATAAACAAAGAATCTATATGTTTTTCCCTTTGTCATAAAGACAAATCTTCATCGCTTTTCCATTTCCTTTCAGGGCCTTTTTTTGTGTACTTCAATAGTGAAATACTGAGTACAAGATGAATAAGCTTAATAGAAATTGAAAAAAAGGAGTAGAACATTTCTAGGTTGAGTGACTTTATTGCTTTAATATGAAATAATTTTTGGAAGAATTTATACTTCTTGCTGCTCTGGAGAGGCAGAGAGAAATGCTGTGACTCATGTATATTTCTCTAATCTCTGTCTCTAACAAATTGCTCTGTTTGTTTGTTTGATGTCCTTTACTTGGAGCCTTTGATAATATGGTTCAGAATTAAGACATCAGCAGTGTGCACAAATGGGCTCCAGCTGGTATACCAGAAAAAGAATCTTTATCCTCTAGCTATTTCTCTACAATTCCAGCCATCTTACTGTTCACAAATAACTTACTTTTAAATGTTGTTGCTACTTTTTTCCGTGATTAAAAATTGTCCTACTATTTCTGTCCTCTGGGAAAAAATGTGTAACAAAATAACATAAGGTAGAAATAACTCCTAAGAAGGGCAATATATTTCTTCCAGCTCCAAAACACTGAATTTTCGTGAGGGTCATTTTAAGTTTCTGGCAAACTTCTTTACATTGCACTGCTATAGGTCCAAAAATGAATTAGTCACTGCCTTGAGTCACCTTTGGAAATTAAGTTTCTGTGTTTGTTCTATCTCTGGGACTTGAGCAATAGGTTTCATTTTAGCTAGAGGGAAATTGTACCACCAGAAATAAATTCTCTCTAACTCTGTCTCCCCAGACCTTCCTCATGTGACCAAAAATAACTAATAAATGAGAAAACAAAACTAGTTGAATTGCTCAAGGCCATTAAGAAATTAGAGGAAATCATAGGAAATTGGTGAGTGGGACTTTAGACAAATATTTGAGTCCCATCTGCTTTCATTTCATTTGTGTGTGTGTGTGTCTCTCTCTCTGTGTGTTTCTGTATGAGTGTTTGTGTGGACATGTGGAAATTCAGAATTCTAAGGAACAAATCAGAGTACTACCACACATGTACATTCAGTGTCTCATAACGTATAAGCAAAAGATCTTTTTCTCTTCAAAGTATCCCACTCCTGTGCTAGTTAGATTTTTGTCAAGCTGACAGAGGATGGAGTCATCTGAAAAGAGGAAATCTAGAAGGAAAAACACACCCTTTCTCTAGAAGACTGTGTGGGTTAATTTTTACTAATAATTTACATGTGGGATCCAGTCCACTGTAAGTGGTGCCTTCCATGGTTTTCTTGGTTGAACAAAAATAACTAAGGGCAACATAAGATCACTTAATGTACAATATTGTATTGCATCTTAAGAGATAATGGATGCTAATCTCTCCATTATATAGTGATCATTAAACATATATGAAATCTGTGCATTTTCAGATCTCCTGTAATACCAACATAGCTTATGTTTACAGTATTAGCACAAATCAAGTCATTTTGCCTTTCCAACCCAAACTTGAATTGTAAGAGCAGAGCTAAAACCTTGGTACCTGAGAATAAAGTGGTAGGACGTGGGATGACTATACTTAGTGGTGATTCAGTAAAACATTGATGGATTGAGAAGCAAAGATATTTGTAAAGGAACTGTCATAGTTGGCTTTCTATTGCTTTGATTCTGACCAAAGCGTCTTTGGAGAAATGGCATTTATTCAACTTGTACTTCCAGGCCACAGTCATTCATTGAGGGTAATCAGGGTAGGAACCTGGAGACTCCAACCTGGTATGGACAGCATGGAGGAATGCTACTTACAAGCAAGCTTTCTCAACTTGTTGCAGTCAACTGAAATAGCTTTTATTCTCTTCTTTCTTTCTTCTTTCCTTTCTTTTTTTTTTTGTAAAATTGCTCAAAAATATGATGAGTCTCCAGGGCCATATAGTCATTCAAATAACAAAGATTTCAATAAACTTTCAGTTTCAAGAATCAAGCTATTAAAAATGGCAGGTATTCCTTTACTGAAGAAGTTTAAATGTTAGATGCACACAGAAAATCAAAATCGTGATAATGAAATTTCAAAGTGACAAAAGCCTTTTTAAAATTGCATGAAATAATTAGAATTATCTAAACACATTTATACCGTGTATACCTGTATACTGACATGATATGGAGATGAAATACTCAGGTGGGAAGTTTAAGAAAATTCTCTCAGACTTTAAGTAAGTGGTGGAAAACTAAAGATGGAGGATGAGGAAGAGAAGGAGGAGAACAAGAAAGAATAGGAGACAAAATTTCGCAAAAACTCAAAATGAAATTTGACATAAGATATATTATGGGCAGGTATTGGAGAAATCTGTGTTTCTGATGATGAAAACTCAGGTTTGAAAAGCATTATAACTACAGTGGTCTGCCGTCCTGGGGGCAGGTCTTCAATGTTTTCCAGTCTATATTGGTTCTTGGTTTATTTTACTGTTTCTTTTCCTGTCTGTCTTATAGTCTGAATGTAGGGTCTCACATGTGTTAGGAGCTACATTCACAGTGTCAGGTTCTTGGTGGAAACTCTGTCCATTTTTATGTTGCATACCATTTGGGTACACACTGACCTGAACATTCTCTGTTGAGTTTTTGAATCTTTGTTGCCCTGTTCCTACATTGGGGTATAGGGAAAGCAATTCCCTTTGCACTCGTGCACAGAAGGCAAAATAGATAAAAACAATGCTGGCAATTTGACAGCAGCTCCCTGTGGTGCCTTCTTATCCACCACTTGAATCATTATGTTTAAAGCTGCCCAGTTACTTCGCAGGCTTCTTCAGGCAAATGCAGCTTTAATTCATTATCACTCCAGGAATCCCATCAGCTGGAATGACTGCCAAGACAAAAAGCATCACAATTTTAAACCAGTTTTGTTTTGTTGTTGTTGTTGCCGTGACTTGTGTTTAGCTCATTTCGCAGCAATGCTCTCTACTTCTCTTATGTAGTTTCTGTTTTTGTGGATTTTGTTTGTTTGTTTGTTTGTTAATGATGGAAATTAGCAGTTTGCAAGATTTTGAGTTTTAGGACTCCAATGCTAAAAATTAGGATTAGCCTCTTCTAGGATTTGGAACCTGTGATTGTTTGGGTTTTCAAAATTTGAAAACCTGGTTAGGCATGCTGGTTAGGGTTTACCTCTTGGAATTATGAGAGGCTTGCATTTAAAAAGTCTAATTTGACCCGCAGATACATTTGCCTCATCTAGTACATGGTTTATGATAATGTGAAAGATCAAGGGCTCACTTGATTTTACATTTATTCTTTTAACATCTCAACCACAGTTTTCCCTTCTCATTTCATCTCTTCCTGCCACACCCCCCAATACATCCCTTCTCTATTTCTCTTCAGAAAGGAGAAGGTCTCCCATGGGTATCAGCAAAGCCTGGCATATCAAGTTACAGCAAGACTAAGCACGTTCCCTTCTATTAAGGCTGGACAAGGTAGCCCAGTATGAGAAATAGGGTCCCAAAAACTAATCAAAGAGTCAAAGACAGCCTCCAAAGCTGCTGTTAGGAGTCCCACAAATAAACCAAGCGGCACAACTGTTTTATCTATCTATCTATCTATCTATCTATCTATCTATCTATCTATCTATCTATCTATCATCTATCTATCTATCTATCTATCTATCTATCTATCTATCTATCTATCACCTATCTATATAGGCTGGCCTTGGTCAGTCCTATGCAGGCTCCTTAGTTGTTGGTTCAGATGCTGTGAGTTCCTATAAGCCCAGATTAGTTGTCTCTGTGGGTTTTCATGTGATATCATTGACCCCTCTGGTTTGTACAACGTTTCCTCTCTTCTGCAATATGGGAGGCACTGGAATAAGTGTGGCACAGAGATTTGGGGAATCATCAAACACTGAGTGGTCCAGCCTGAGAGTCATGCCACAAGAGTGAGCCCACTTGAGACATGACTGAAGTGCTAGGGACCAGTGGCTGGGTGGCCCAGAGACCTACAATAGAACAAAACATGGTTTAAAAAAATGTCATCATAAAATGCTGCTTAATGATTTCTATTACACTCACGTGATTTTTATAACAATTTTAATTTCCCTACCTCATACATTTAAATATGTCATTTCAATGATTTAGTAATGTTTAATGAACACATGTGTGTTTCTACACTATTGTAATTCTCCACTGTAAAATTGTATTTGATGTGAGAGATCACATAGAATCCCTTTCTTCCATATTTCCATATTCAGTTAAATTATCTCTATGTGACTCTGATCAAACTTGCCACAACTGGTTTCAACTCTTTTTCTTTGTAAAACTAATATTAATTCACCAAAATAAGGAAACTACTTCACCCAGTGAAACTTGACAACCTTCAACAAAACTAGGGAAATACAGTAAGAGCTAAGAGGTACTCAAAGAATGGAGTTGGAAGACATGTTCAGGGCTATCATTGAACAGCGATGAGAAATGTGGTATCCCAATAAAAGCATATGTTTCTGGAAATGCTAGAAGCCAATGACAAACAAGAGAGAGAGAGTCAAATGACAGAGTCATAGGTCTGAAAAATATCTTGCTGAAACTATAGCTTTGTTAGGATGAACCTGTGTTTATGTATTCCATGAGGAAATATATCTGCTAAGCAATTTGTTAGGTGTAGAGATTTATCAAAAAGACCAAGAAATTAATGGAATAGAATCTTCAGAAAGATCATGTGGCTTTCTTTGAAAATCCATATGGTTCTCAACATTCATAATGCTGCATATATAATGGCATATATAATAATATACGTATATATGTGATACACGTGCACACTCGTACACACACATTTTTATATATATTTAAAATATATATATATATATATATATATATATATATATATATATCCACTGTGGCCAATTCCTGTACAGGATCTCATATATTATTTGTCCTCTAAATGTGAATGTGAATAGAAATAAGGAACAATAGTTTCATCTTTCTCAGAACAGAACTGGACAAAGTTGACCATTCTGAGATTTAAATTATATGATATTTTCCTAGATATTTCCTAAAAGTTGTCATTCTTCTGAATCCCTTAAAAATATAGACAAATAAACAATCAGATAAAAGAACAGGTAACAGAAAAATTCCTATAATTTTCTTTATATTCACTGATATTGGTGTTGCTTTGGTAAATGTATACTTGGAATGACAGAATAATAACCTCAGGGAGAGGCTGTGCGCATGACTGTGGAACATGTAATTTGTCCTGGTTCTCTTCTTATTTACAGACTCCTGGCCAGAATGGTATGAGATTATCTCCCATTTTATTTCTTTTAATGGACAGGCAGAAGCACATCTAACAAAAGAATTCATCTGAGCATGACTCTTGGGTTCAGTAATTCAGAATAAAAGGTAGGCCGGGCAATGGAATAGGAAAATAATCCATAATTTAGTGGGCTGACCCCAGTGAGACCCTGCCATTAAAACTTTAGTATTGAGCCTGCAAACCTCTGTTCCTTTGATTAGGCAATTTACTCTCTTTCTATCCTTCTGTTTGCCAAAGCATTCAATTGCAAAATACTGTATAATTCTCTAGACACATAAAAGATTGTTTTGAGGAAAAGCATAATAGAACGGATGTTCTTTCAGCTGTGCACCTTAATGTAATCAGAAAGCATTAGGGCTTTATCAATAATATCATAAAGAAACAAAGGCAGCAGATTTCACTCAGGATGGCAGAAGGGTATGGACCCCTGAAGAGGTGTCAAGGTCCAAGCACATGTCTTTATTTCCCAAAACATGCAGTTCAGAGCACCGTAACCCTTGGAAACATAATGTAGGGACAAACAGAAAGTGCATTTCCCCGAAACCATAAGGTGAAGATATATAATGTTATTGTGCAATGTTTCAGATTTACATATTGCTTTTATAAGAAAACATCTTTTTTATTATCTTACAAATTATGTTCTCATACAATAACAAAAAGACACTGTCTCTAAGCATTTTGTATAAATTACTGATTGCTATATAACTCATAGATTCTGTCTTTGATTTTGTAATTCGGACCTAGAGATATTCTGGAATACTGTTAAAAATAGTCCCTTGGGAATAATTGATCTGGACAACATTTAAGTGAATGATTGAAAGTTATTTACCTGTTTCTTTCACCACAATTCCAAGAAGCTCCATTGTACTTGCATTAGAGTTAACAGGGTCTCCATTTAACAATGTCTCAAAGGCCTTCCTTCTCTGACTTATGAGTCATAACTAGGATGCTGCCTTAACTTGATTCTCCATTGCTATAATAAATGGAATGACTAACAGTGCCTTAGGCAGGAAAGGGTTTATTTCTTCTTGCAACTCTCAGGACACAGACAATTTATTCAGGAGAGTCAGAGTAGGAACGCAATGCAGGAACCTGTAGGCAGGAACCAAAGCTGAGACCATGGAGGAACACTACTTGCTAGCGCCCTCTTCATGGCTTACAATTCCAACCCAGGGCAGATGCTTGAGCTGTGGCCCTGTCTCCAGCATCTGTGTTCTCCCACATCAACTATTAATCAAGAAAAAGCTCCACAGACTTGCCTAGAGGCAAATCTGATACACTTATTTTCTTAACTTACTGTCTTCCCACAAGACCCTAGCTTGTGTTTAGTTATCAAAAACTAACCAGCATAGATATGAATTTTCAAAAAAA
>JAQHUG010000266.1:100495-122850 GCA_028555095.1 Dicrostonyx torquatus | reverse complement strand
GATTAATGTATTTCTTGAAGTTTGCTTTAATGATGTAAAGGAAACATGTTAACACCATACTTACTAGTGTCCTTAGATGCTAAAGTTCCTTGGAGATGTTTTTTTGATAATGAAGAGTAAGTAGCAAAGGAGACATACCATTTTTGTAACACAAACAAAACAAATAGTGAGCATGGAAGAAACAGTGAAGAAAGATGACAAAGACATCAATGTGTGAACCACGTTTTCCTTTCCTCTGGCTGAGGACATTCTGGGCTGTTTCCTTGAAGCTTTACCCATTTTTGCAAAGCCATCACAAACAGTAAGCCACACTCCTGACTCTCATTTACAATGGATCTATAAATCATGTAAATGCCAATTACACTACCACATCTGAAATGTTATATATATTTAGGCAGGATGCTTAGTAGAGTTCATTTTCACGTTTTCCCAGAAAAGAATTTATTCACTTCTAAACTGGCTTTAGAGACATGCTTTTGAAAATTTAGAGATATAATCAGCATCAATTTTGTTATTTTCAAAGTACAATGTATGTTTAGTGTACTGTAGCTGGTTCCTTCAAAATAGAATGTACAAAAATGCAGCCATATACTGTGCTGTAAAACTACTGGAAATTTTTAGTCCAGTTATTGTTTCATTTATTTTTATTTATATATTTTTATTACTTTAAGAAATACCAATCCAAATTCCCACTTCCTCTCCTCCTCTCCCTTCCCTCTCACTCCCTCCACAATCCTCCCCCCAGTTCCCTGCAATCCTAAGAGAGGGCAAGGCACCCTGCCCTGTGGAAAGTACAAGGTCCTTCCCACTACATCTGGGTTGAGCAAGATACACATCCAAAGAGAACAGAATCCCAAGAAAGCAGTAGAGACAAATCCCAGTGCCGTTGTCATTGGCCACACAGTCTGCTCCAACTGTCAGCCACATTCAGAGGGACTAGTTTGATCCCATGATTGTTCATTTTCAGTCCAGTTGGAGTTGGTGAGCTCCCATTAGCTCAGGCACATTGTCTCAGTGGGTGAACCCCTCATGGTCTTGACCTCCTTGCTCATAATCTCACTCCTTCCACCCTTCAACTGGACCTTGGGAGCTCAGTCCAGTGCACCAATGTTGGTCTTTGCCTCTGTTTCCATCTGTTGTTGGACAAATGTTCTATGGTGATATTTAAGATAATAATCAGTCTGCCTACAGGGCAAGGTCAGTTCAGCCACCCTCTCCTCTATTGCATAGGTGGCATCATCCTTGTGGATTCCTGGGATTTTTCTAGAACCAGGTTTCTCGCTAACTCCAAAATGGCTCCCTCAATTAAGATATCTCTTTCCTTGCTCTCATATCTGTCCTTGAAATTGTTTTCCAGTCAATTATTTTAAAAAGTAACAATGGGGTATTAGGCATGAGGAAGAGGATGGATTATTATTGAATAATTGACTTCTTCTTTTCTGATTTGTATCCCCCTTGATCTCCTTTTGTTGTCTTATTGCTCTAGCTAGAACTTCAAGAACTATTTAAGTAGATATGGAGAGAGTAGACAACTTATGCCGGAGAGGATGTGATTAAAGAACACACTCCTCATTGCTGGTGGGAGTGCAAACTTGCACAGCTCCTTTGAATATCAGTATGAAGATTTCTCAGAAAATTAGAAAATAACCTTCCTCAAGACCCAGCAATAACACTTTTTGGGTATATACCTAATGGATGCTCAAACATACCACAAGGACATGTGCTCAACTATGTTCATAGAAGCCTTGTTTGTCATAGCCAGAACCTGGAAACAACCTAAATGCCCCTCAACCTAAGAATGGATAAAGAAAATGTGGAACATGTACACAATGGAGTACTACACAGCAGAGAAAAAAAAACAACACCTTGAAATTTGTAGGCAAATGGATGGATCTAGAAAACATCATACTGAGTGAGGTAACCCAGACCCAGAAACAAATATTATATGTACTCACTTATAAGTAGTTTGTAGACATAAAGCAAAGAAAACCAGCCTACAAACCACAATCCCTGAGAATCTAGACAACAAAGAGGACACTAAGAGAGACTAACATGGATCTAATCTACATGGGAAGTAAAAATAGACAAGATCTTCTGAGTAAATTTTGAACATAGAGACCATGGGAGAGGGCAAAAGGGGAAGGGAGAGGAAGGGATAGGAGCAGAGAAAATTGTACAGCTCATTAAAATCAATAAAAAAATTTTTTTGAAAAAAAGTCGTTGCCCTGAAAAAATGTATTTGATAGTTATACTGAGATTCTCTTGGCTGTTAATTGTAAGGAAATATCACTTCTTCAGACACATATTTTCTCCCTTTCAATGGACAAAATTCTACATTTAAATGCTTTGTCTTTGGTATATTGTATAAGGTGTAGGAAAAGGGCTAAGTTATGAAAAATAGATAACAAAGTAATGACTTTCCTTATTAATCCTGTTACCTTACTAGTATTAATTTTCATTACTTTTTCCAATAAATGTGGGCCTTTTAACCTTCTTATACATCTTACCATCCACTCAGATTCTGACAAGAGGACAACTATGGGAAGAAATGAAAGGAGAATGTAAAGTTAGTCAGGCATGTTTATATGACAAAGTTAAAATACATACAGAAAATGCAGCATTTGTGTCTCAGATATTTAACCTATAGTTTCCTAAAAAACAACAAAGAGGCAACTAGGTTAACATATTTTTTAAAAATTAAAAACTAGAAATGATTTTGTGTTCCTAAGAACCCAAAATATAAACTTATCAATTTACCTGCTAATAGTCACAATTCACATTTTCTTAGCAACTGTGCAAGGGGATGGTCAGAAAGAAAGTACATCTCAGAAGAGGACCACCCTCATCCTGGTTAATACAAGGATTTCAGTGAATCAAACTTAGAAAAGCAGCCAAATCTTAGCTGGAATAAAGACTTCAATTTAGGAAAGAATGCATGCAGGACTATGGAAAACTACATGTTACTGGTTACCCTGAAAATTAAACTCCAATATTCTTAGTTTCTTCTTCTTCTGTCAATGTGACAAAACACCCCAAGAAAAGCAACTTAAGGGAGAAAGACTACTGTGATTCACCATTGCAGGGTATGATTTGTTGTGGGAGGGAAGTCACAGAGGCAGGATCCTAAAGCAACTGGTCACAAGGCATCCAATCAGAAGTGGAGAGTGATGAATGCATGCATACTCTTCAGTTCCCCTTCTCCATTTACAAACTTCAGCACCCAGACAATAAGCATCCCTACGCAAAGCAGATGGGCTTCCAACTACAATGAATCTGAACAAGATATCCCCTATGCTTGTGCCCAGAGACCATCTCCCAGGGATTAAGGGTTGTACTTAACACTGTCTTACCAACTGATGCTTTTCAAGCAAAATGGAAATATTGTGGTTGGCATCTGACTAGACATGGAAGAAGAAACTCAGTAAAGATGCCCAGAAAAGTGGAAGCAAGAGACCCAAGGAGCAGCTGTCATCAGTGCTCAGAAAATATTAGTGAAATATTTACAGGACAAAAGCAAAGTTCAAAACTACTAATAAATGAGAGCTTTTTGGCCTAGGCCCCTTTCTTATTAACACAAGAAACATATATTGTTAAAATTTAAACAGTATAAAGTGATTGTAGAAAATTGCCACACCCAATTATAGGAAAGACGATCATAATGATCTGAAAGAAATTAATATAAAGGAAAATATGGATCATCAAATATGAGCTAAACAAATATAAAATAAAAAATTTGCATGCAACTGTAAAAATGGACAAGTAAAAAATTGGAGGAAGAAAAAAATTCTAAAATGATTTGATGCAGCATTCAAAAAGAAAAGAAAATACAAAGTCATATAAACTCAATTCTAAGAAAGAATCCAAGATTAAAAAAAGTATATCTTTGATGGTGTTGACAAAGAAATAGAAAATAGACAAAGCAAGCCCTTAGTGAGAATAAAATAAAATCTATTAACAGCAAATTCTAGATCAAAATTGGCAAAATATTTTTAAAAATATGTATATACTGTTTCTAAAGAAACAATAAAAACAGATGCTAGAATTGAAGGAAAATATCACAAAATGAAAATTGTTAGGTTTACACATTGAAAAGATTTTATGCAGCCACAGTCTAGGCATCCCTTTCTTTCTGGAAGGATATCATCTCCAATTTAGTAAGACTATGTGTCCTATAAAATGTGTTCTTCTTTATCAAGTCTTGACACAACAGCATTGCTTGCAGTTTTGCTATCTGACTGACAAGCTCCACATTACCAATCAAATGAACACATAGTCTCAGGAAATTTTGTTCAGGTTACTTATAAAAGCACATGCGGAGAGCCATGCTGTGCTTGGTCACTTTGGAAGTGGGGAGGGGTGTATGATAGGAGCACAAATCTCCTCATTACTGATATTCATCTTAGATGTATTATTGCTGCTGTGAGTACCAATGGCAATTTAAAGGATAAAAATCTTTATTTTGACCAAATGTTCCAGAGGGATAGAGATTATTATGGTAGGGAAGGCATGGCTATGTGTTCAGAAAGTTGACTGTTCTCATTTTTATCCCAAGACATGATGCAAAGTAAGAAATGAAGATGGGCAAGGCTATGAAGCCATAAAGCCCTCCACAGTAACGTGTTTCCCTCAGGATGGCTCCACTTCCAATGAACTCATACATTGGAATGCTTTGTCCCCAACTGGTGGAATCACTGGTTATGCCTGTAGGGGACGTTCCTCATTCTAATCACTGCACTTCATAACTAGCAATACACTGTAGAACTATTGATCAAATACAGATTACCATGGAATGGTAGAAGGTGGAAGACAATAATTGGCTGAGAAATTATTAAGAATTAAAGAGAAATATTCAGAACTAATCTAATGTGTCAACTTAATCAAGAAAATGTCTATTCTATAAATACTCATCAAACTCAGATATGAATACCTAGCACTCAGTTTCATTGTGAGAATTTAGGATGTTCCTTTGAAAACAACAGATATTTTTCTTTTAATATCTAAGATAATTGTGCATTGCTTACTATCCATATTTTAGTCTGTCTTATATATCATTTTTCTTACAAAGTAGCAATTTACATATTTGTTTGAAGTTTATTTAAGAATATAATATTGCCGGGTGGTGGTGGCAAACGCCTTTAATCCCAGCACTCAGGAGGCAGAGGCAGGCAGACCTCTGTGAGTTCGAGACCAGCCTGGTCTACAATAGCTAGTTCCAGGACAGGCTCCAAAGCTAGAGAGAAACCCTGTCTCAAAAAACCAAAAAAAAAAAAGAATATAATATCTAGCATTCTAAATTTAATTAAAAATTTCATGTTTGTAAAGACAGTCCTTAACTGTCAGACCTTCAGAGAAGAGAGAATACAAGTTTCCATGAAGCACATGAAACATCTCTTGTTTCTAATTTATGTTACATAATGTTCCTTTCTATGAACCCCAATAATAGCTGACCATTTTTTTTTACCATGCTATGAGCTGTTTACCAAATCTCTAGAGAATATCATTACATTATGCTTGGTGAAAAACAACTAAAACACTCAACTCTTCATAAATCGTATTTCCATGAGATATAGGTAAAATTCTAATATAGGATCTAAGATGGCTGCTCTCATTCTTCCTCATGGTGGCTGCTGACGTGGTGAGTTATGCTCCACAGCCAGCTTGTAATTTTGAGGTAAACTCTGGGATTGAAAACTGGGTCTCTGTGTACACTGCGTTTAACATACCAGACCTGGACTGCCTACTGCTGTGTTTGTTTCTACTGGTAAGGAGTGAGGGTATGTATCTATTTACCTAACTAATGGGTGCAATTTCTGTATAATAGTCTCTGTATATTTTAAGACATTGCAACACGTTGCATTTTCCTCTAAATGTCTGTTTCTCCTTCTTTAAATCTTACTGATAAATTTTTCAGCAGTCAGCACTTGCAGACTTATTTTCAGAACCCACAAAGCTTTTTAGTTCCAAAGATTGATTAAAATGACTTGGAGATACCATGAGTATTATATTAATTTTCTCTCATTATTGTGTATATTTGATATGTATGTTTGGACAGTCCTCTATAGGACTGCACGTGGAAGTCAAAGAACAACTTTCAAGGAGACAGTCCTCTCCTTCCGCTGTAGGTTCTAGGTTTGAACTCAAGCTGTCAGGCTAGCAAGCTCCTTTACCCACTCAGCGCTGCATCTCACTGGTCCAGAGAGTATGGTACACAGGGAAGAAATGATGAGAATCATTTTAATTGCTTTGATACGGTTAGTTCAATTATTTGCAAGGAAATCAGTATTTCAGGAATATAGGAAACATTGTGTAATCCTTAGAATTGAGGAAAAACTCCAATATTACAGTTTTGCAAGCTACAGAAACAGCACTAACTGTTCAATTACAATAAATTTATATTAAGTTCTAGGGACTGAAATGAGCTTCATGAATTTGGCTCTTATATAAAACCCTCATAATATTTCCTTTTGGTTGAGAAGCCTAGGATTTGAGCCAGATGTTCTTAAATATCTGTCCTCACTGAGCACTCAGACAGATTTTTCATGTGTGGATTTTGTTGTTGTTGTAGTTCAAAGTTAATTAAATTTTTTTTCTACACCAGAATGCAATAAACTACATTATGGAAATACAAAATTAATTTTTCCATGAATTTAGTTTAACCAGCACATGGATTACTTTGCATTTAAAATATTTTATAAGAATATCTTAGTGGCTTTTACAAAAATTGTAAAAGATAACAAATAAAATGTAGAGAAATCATATTGAAATAGAAAATTTTCAGTGCACTTGTGATGATAAAAATGCATTCAGAAAGTGGCAATTTAATTAGTGGCAATGTCTGCTCAAAACTAGATTTGGTTTTTAAGGTTCAAGCTACTCTTAAGGTTATTAAAGAATCGATAAAATCTGATAATGATTTTCATGGTTTTAGCAAGAATGACCAGCTTCTATTTCTATTAATGGTAATACTTTGGTGTTTATGTTAAACACACGCCAGTCTTTCAAATTGCGAGACTTCTCAGAAGACCCCCTCCAAACTCACCCCAGTTACCATTTCTCTGGGAACTTTACTCTTTTTTTGATCTTTCCCCCTTCATGATTTCAGCATTTCTATGAAAAATCTCTTATTTTCCTGAAATCTTTGGTTTTAAATCTTTGGAAGAGAATGAAAAGCTCATTAAATGAGAGTTGAAACCGATGCGGAGAAAGAAGTATTTCAGGATTATTTGTCAACAGCGATGATGCATCTTCTTGCAGAGCTAAGAATGCTTTTTAGTGTTTTGGTTTTGTTTCTAACTTTCACATCTGGAAACTCTGTGCTTTTTCACGGCAAATGCTTGCAGTCCAAGCCTCCATTACTGTGGGCGCAAATGCAGAGTTATAATGCTCAGTGTTCTTTTTAATAGCTTGTATTTTACATCCCAGTTTAGATACTTCAACCATCTCGGAGCAAGTTTCCTACCATCCCGGCATGACTTGAACATTGCCAAAAGGAGCAGCTAATAGAAGTTGCTTTCCTTCCGTTTTCATACAACCTTTTTCATTGCTTTAATTAGCAATACTATCTGTCAAATACACATCTGTGTTAAAGAGGGGGGCAACATAGAAGGGATATTAATGTGTTTTTCTTGGAGAGGATATGTTAATTATACTTAAAGAGTAAAAGTAACTGAGAATAATGACTAAACATGGCACATTCCATCAAATGAAGTGAACCAGTTTTCTTTCTCTCCCTCTCCCTCTCCCTCTCCCTCTCCCTCTCCATCTCCCTCTCCCTCTCCGTCTCTCTCTCTCTCTTTCTCTTTCTCTTTCTCTGATGCAAGTGATGAGAGCAGAAAGTATTTGGCATTTGGAACTTAGGGACCTGAATTAATGTTCCAGTGCTCAGACGTTGTTTATGATCTCTGTGAAGCCACTTAACAACTTTATTCATGTGATTTCTTCATCAATAATAATAG
Organism: Dicrostonyx torquatus; assembly: GCA_028555095.1. NCBI lineage: Eukaryota > Metazoa > Chordata > Mammalia > Rodentia > Cricetidae > Dicrostonyx > Dicrostonyx torquatus. Next base: position 114,895 of record JAQHUG010000266.1, on the reverse strand, counting down.
TGACTGTAATAACCACCTCATTTGACTGCTGAAGCAATAATTACAATAAATTATTACATTTACACAATAGTTCTTATGTGGCAGACTTTATGGTAATTTCTTCACATGGGATATTTCAATTAACTCTTGCAACAACCTTCTGAAGTAGATACTATAATGATTCCAACTACAAATAAAACAAGAAAACCAGAGGCCCAAGATATTACCTCTCAAGATCATCAACTTGCTGTGGTCTCATTGGATTTTCCTACATATAATTTGTCTCAAGAATTCATGCTTTTTATCATATATCACTAAAATATTATAATACTATACATATACAAAAATTGCCTGAGTAAGAAACACTGTTTAGTTACCAAGACCACTTGAACAGGCATGGTGACCTTCTGCTGGGTAGATTTTTAAGTTCTTTTTTTTTCTTTTTTCTTTTATTATTATTATTATTACAAGAAAAATTTACATTTACTCCCCTTGTTCCCGGCTCTCCCGCTCCCCCCCCCTACCCCACCGCCCTCCCTCTGCTTCCTTAAGATGGGGCAGGATACCCTGACCTATGGGAAGCCCAAGGACCTCCCCCCTCCATCTTGGTCTGAGAAGATGTGCATCCATATAGAATAAGTTCCTAAAAACCCAATACATGCAGAAGAGATAGGTCCCAGTGCCATTATCATTGACTTCTCAGTCAGTCCCCATTGGCAATCACATTCAGAGAATCCGGTTATGTCATATGCTCATTCAGTCCTGGTCCACCTGGATTTGATGAGCTCCCAATAGATCAAGCCCACTGTCTCTGTTGATAGGCCAGTCCCTCATGGTCTTGATGTCCTTGCTCATCTTCTCCCTCTGTGGAAATTTATTTGAGACACACAATAAAGGGCGGCAGCAGGGTGTGGTCACAGGCCAAGGGACCACACCCCTTCATCCCTCCTTCTGCTCTTCCACTGGACCTTGGTAACGAAGAAAAAAAGAGACCAGCCTTGAGACATCTTTAGTCCTTAACTTCTGCCTACAATAAAAACTCTTCTCTACTTTTGAGAGCATTAAGTTGAATGTTAAAAATATTTTTGGTAAAGACATTAACTCAAAACCTGTGAGGTGCTTTCTCACACTGCTTAGTTACTGCATAAAACAAGAATATGCAATATAGAAACACCACGTTTTCTCCATTTTTTATATCCTCTCGGTTCAAAATACCACAACTGTCTTATTTGTGTATCACTTGGATGGATTAATGTAAAATTTTGCTCAGCATTAAACTTAGCATTTTAAATTGGATTTAGAGTTACATTTCAAGCGTTGGCTGCAAATGCATTATGATGAACTAACATCTATGAGCTAATTTACTCATTAATTAGTATGCCCTTGGCATCTGTCACCATATGCTTCAATGTTCCCAAAATTACCATAGCACAACTTTATCACTGTAAATCATAGCATCAGTGATGCTTGATTTAGTAAGCATAGCAATACTTAACAGAACTTTTGAATAATTGTGATGAGCTAATACTTCATCAGTCATGTGTATAGTCTCTAGGCTCATAACTAATATAGTTTTACCAAAGGATATAATAAGTACAACAAACAACTGTAGTGCATGAACTCTGTGTGTTTTACATTAATACAATGTTCGTTTCATGTTTCCATAGAACTCATGAACATAGTGCCCTGTAAATTATAAGATGACTTTTCTTACAGAAATCAGTAAATTAAGTTTCTACAACATTCCAGTTCCTGATGTGTTTTTAGATTAATACTTTTTTACATGGGTTATCTTGATAGTACATTGGCTATTAGTTTCTTGCCCTGTAATAGATGTAGGCATTTTCTTCAATTGTATGTTTCCAATGTGTCTGTAGGAGACCAATACTTCTTAGCCTTGCTTTCTACATAAGGATACTTTCAGCAAAGGTTGATTGGAAATGGCTTCTAATTAGCAAGTTGGATGGGAAGAGGTCAGAGTGAGAATATCACTGACCAGAATGTTACACATGTGGGAATGTTAAGGCAGTTGGGGGTTTTGTATTCTCTGTGGCTTGAGGGTGTTCACTAGATGTAACTGCCACCCGACTCCACTTTGAAATCCATGCTCATTTTCATGTTTTGTCAAGAGAGGAATACTGTTGTGTTTGAATTCCTTTGTGAGAGACTTGTAATTATCTATTCATCAAATTTAAATGCAAACTTTTTTTTCTGAAGTCAAACATTACTTTAAAAGAATGGATCATCCTGCAGAGGAAATGATTTTTAGAACAATGGAGTTTACATGCCTAAATTTGGCTCTTGAGAGGAATGAAATCCACTGAAGGCCAGTGAGTTGCTATACTACACTCCTCAGAATGACATATGAGAGACTTGTCTGCAGTTGGTGTGTCTAAGGACACTTTCTGAGCTGTGAGGAGCTTTACTGTTCACCAAGGATAGCGAGGAACAAATCGCAGTGATGGGCATGAATATTTATATTCCCTAGAGGAAGGAAACCAAGGAATCTGGGGTGGTATCTCTTTGTGACACTCTTGTGACTGGAATTCTTCCTTTGAATAAGATATATCGATGGCAGTACCCTCTTGTTAAAAATTCTGACTCTTTCCAGTAAATTCAGAATATATTCTTCACCATACTTTGATTTGGTGGGAAACCTAATGGCTCAGTATAATGCCAATTAAAATATTATTAGTTATGTTTATATGAATTTGCATAATTAATGTTATACTCATGTTTTATAAACCTCAAACAGCCAGAATCATTTTAACGTAGAAAAATTAGAAGTATTAAAATTTACTCTGATGCCAATGCAAAATTGGTGCCAATAGACAATCTGGTAGAGTATAATACAGGAGTTAAGTCTATACATATACAGTGACTCGATTTATGATGAACAAATAACTGTAAAGTAGTTGATAAATTTTACCTCCATCTTCTCTGAATGCTTTAGGGACTTCATGTGAGTAGACACAGGCAGTGTTTGGTTTTTTTTTTGGGGGACTAGGTTAATTTGCTTAGGCTAATGTCACAGAGGTGTGCTCTCTAGCTCAGTACAGAGTCTTCTCCCTTCTCTAGGTTGAGTAATATCCTATACATATACATGCCATACTTTATCTATTCAGTTGTTCATGTTATTCCTCAGATATTGTGAATCAAGCTGTAATGAATGTGAACATATTAGTTTATCTGTGAAAAACTGCTTCATATTCTTTCGGGATGTACCTCTAAATGGGATTGCCATATCATGCAATATTTTTGTGTTTAATTTTTGATAAATTTCCATACTGTTTTTCATAGCAACTGCACCATTTTAGATTCCTAGCAATAGTAGGTTCTAGTTCTTTGATAACAAAATAGTTTTCTATGCTTTAACTGTGGTGATGTTGATAGATAGTATGTGATACTATCATTTTCATTTTAATTTCTCCAAAGGTAAGTGTTATTGCAATATTTTCTGGGAGTGTTTCCTCCTCATGTACTTGGCCATCTTGAAAATCAGATTATTTTGTTCTTACTTTTCAATGACAAATTTGTTACTTCTCGATATTCACCCTTTACAAGTTCTGGATATTAATATCTCACTAAATGAATGAACTGGAAGTGTTTTCCCCCTTCATAGGTCACCTACTGTTTGATGCTTTTGATTCAGAAAAGTCTGTAAGTTTGACATGGTCTATCTGCGTATGCACGCAGTATTAATTTCCATAACCCAATGTGACGATTTCCCAATGTCTGTCATGTGTAGAATAGATAAAGTATCTCACAGTCATACCTAGAATACTAAATTATAATAAATAGTAACTAGTTACTGATAAATTATAAGAAACAATTATTTCTACAACATATTGAGTAAAAGAAGGCAGCCAAGATATATTTTGTATGTATCATGTCTTTTATGTTCAAAACCAGGAAAGACCAAATGAAACACAGACTGATAGCTATATTTATTTAGAAGAAGAGTTATTATAGTACTAGTTTTTATTATGGTTTTTATAGGATTTTCTTTCAAATTTGTGGTAATACATTTGTATACTTACCTTACGAAAATCAAACAAGGTCTATGGCTTGGATATAATTTTATGTGTATTCAACCCCCTGCAGAAAAGGGAAAATAAATCTTATCAAGGATCGAGGATAAAGTGCTTGCTTTGCCAAGTAAGAACTCTAAGAGTCACACCCTTCTCTTTGTTCACACAGTTTTCAAGTCAGGCATCTATTTCTCTTTCTATATTTTTGCAATTGCAACTTAAATAAGATGAATCCTGCTATTGTCTGCGATCATTAGCCAACTCTCTGCATAATGGATATTTGTAGCACACAGAAGGAAGTAGATTTTCAAGCATTCCTAGGAAAAAAAATTTAACTACATTTATGTTACTTGAAGAAAAATATCACCATTTGTGTGTTAAATCATCTATGTGAGATAATTCAGGGCCTAGAATGCTATTAAGCCAGCTGGGTAGAGTTTTTAGTCACAGGAATCCAATAACTCTGAGATTTGGGAATGAGTAGAGAGTCTTATTTGCAGCATTATTTCTAAAAGCTTTATTAATTATGAGCTTCATTCTTGTGGGTCTGGCTGATTAGTTGCCGTCTAGAAAGTGGATGAAAGAAATGGCTTCTATTTACTTCTGATCCATCTATCTTTGAAATGGAATTAGGATAATATGCTTTAGTGTATTCTATATCTCCAGGCATCTGGAGCTGATTTCTCCAAAGCATCAGCTCAGCAAAAATCAAATAAATGATATTCTTTTAATTTTTTTCATCCCAAATAAACAATCCAAATACATCCAAATTTATTTAAGGTGCCAAAGGGAACAAACACACAGGCTATCAATTAATTTAGGCACAAATTTTAAGTCACTGAAAAAAATTTTCTTTGAAAGCTAAGTCATACATTTGAGTCTTCTATTAAAATCTGGGCAGATATTTTAAATTTTTAATAATTTAGGATGTGTGCTTTTTTAAGTTCTTTTAAACGGTTGTATTTCCTCTATGTGTGACAAAAATTTAAACTCGGCATTGTGGTAGCAAATATCAGGAGTAATTTTAATACATTTCCTAATCATATAGTTGATACCGTATATTGTATTATTTGCCTCCTTCTACATGCTAACAATACTTTTTAGTTTGCACACTTTTCATGTGAATGAAACTCTTTTTATAGATACATGTGATGAGAACCAGTCAAGCTGGTGTATAACAGTCTAATGTTTGATGCTGCATTAAAAGCACACGTTAGCACTGAACTAGGTACTCTGAATGTGGATAACAGTTTGTAGCTTGATTTGTTTGTTGGGACCCTGGCAGTAGTACCAGGACTTATCCTGGGTACATGAACTGGTTTTTTGGAGCCCATTCCTGTGGTAGGATACCTTGCTCAACTTTGATGCAGTGGGGAGTGGACTGGTCCTGTATCAACTTCATATGCCAGACTTTGTTGATGCCTGAAGGATGCCAAGCCCCTCTAAGCAGTGGATGGAGGGTGAGATGGGGGAAGTGGGACACAGGAGGAGGGGAAGGAGGGGGGAAGCTGGGGTTGGTATGTAAAATGAATAATTTTTTTTAAATAAAAAAGAATATATTTATCTCTACTAAAAACACATCTTCAAATAAAGGTGAGAAGCAAGTTAATATGGTCTCTTGAAAAGACTGCAAGGTCTGTCTGTAAAAGGGTCTTGAATATCACATTTGGGTGCTGTATTAAATTACATGTGTCAGAACATGGTCTGTGAATGAAGCTGTGTGAGACTTCTGAAAGCCTGTAAGAAAAATACAAGTAAATAAGCCAAGAGTCTTGCAAACTCTGTTCCTCCGAAATATGGATTTATTCTTGGATTGTTCCTTCATGCCCCTCCCAGGTGTTGTAAATAGGATTAGTTTTGCTTCAGTGAAAAATGGGTAATGTGATGGGCAACATCTGCCAGGATCCAGCCTTGATGGGGCTCATACCTTCCAGGATAGAGGTGTGTGGATTAGAAAAATTAAGTAGGAAAAACAGAGAGACGAAAAAAACACAGAGACATAGAATAAACTCAAGGGGGCTATTCAATAACTACTAAATGCTGACTATGACTGTGTTTAATTTCCATATGCCCATATACCCCAATACAAAAAGGAGAGAGGAGGGCAAAAGACTGCCTTAACATGACACAAAAGACAAACAGAACACTTACTTGCTTCAATATTTGAGACATCAAGCCACTATTTCCTGAGTTAATCATTCTGATTTTTTTAGGCAGAATATGCAGCAATTGCATCTTAGACCAAGTATCCTGTAGATAGTCACTCCCTGGATCAAACTTCATGCCTTAAAATGAAGGAGCAGGAATAGGCTTGAATTCTCTGACCTTTGCTAAAGGGGGGGTGGGCAGATCCACCACTATAGGCCATCTTAATATCCAAAACACCAAGTAATCAAAACCTAGGACAGGATATATTGTTTGTAGTCCCTCCTTCAATAACTTAGGCTTAAGCTCTCTGACTTTCAATCAAGGTGGAACAGACCCACTGCTGTGGGCCCTTATATTACCCATTATTATGCAGAATGATATTTACAAGCACAAGTTGTCTTTGAGACTGTAGACAGAACTAATATTGCCTTGCCCTCTAGACTACAAGGCTAAACTTTATGGCCTTCCTTGCGTTTGTGATTGTTTATAACTTGAACTCAAGTGAACTATGCTCACATGACTTTGCTTAATGTTCAACAATGTCCTCAGAATATAAATTGTCTAATACCATGAGTAAAGTTTGATATTGCATAAGATTTTATTTTGTCTCACTTTTAGGCTCCAATTTTCCAGGTTCACACTGATTACTATAGTAGTAACCGACATGCATATTGGTTTGGGTACATTATATACATTCAAAAACATGTACATACATAATTATATGAAATAGTTTCCTGTGTGGTCTTGGAACACTTAGTGATATATTGCTTTTTTGAAATAACAGGTTTTTGCTTTTCTTTGCTGACTTTAGTTTAGTTTTGGTACATATAAAGTAGAGTTACATTTATGCCCATTATGAATGAAAATTGAAGTCAGAACTATAAAACAGGAGTTCTTTGCCAAAACAAAGCTCTGCTAAAGTTTTCCAAATGTTTAATCTTTTAAAATAAACATTTTCATTTGCACTATTTACTCTTATATCTTTAGCACATCACAGGAAGCCATCTGAGTGACACTAGTTTAGAGTCTCGCTGCATTGCCTTGAGAACTTGCCACACTATATTTAGCCTAGTTAGAAGGAGGTATTGGAGGTGAAAGAGCTTTTCCTTGGGAAGGCCAGGTTCCATATCTATTTATCCATGCAGTAGGAGGTAATGGGTGTACTCTAGACCCCTACTGATTCTGTCCTTGCTCCTTGTAATTGTTTGAATGAAAATGGCCCCCATAGACTCACAAGGAGTGGCATTGTTGAAGGAGTGGCTTTGTTGGAGTAGGTGTGGCTGGTAGTAGGAAGTGACAGAGGATGGTCTTTGAGACTTCAGAAGCTCAAGCCAGTCTCTTTGTCAATATCTTGTTTTGTTGCCTCCTGATCCAGATGTAGAACTCTCAGCTCCTTTTCCAGGACCATGTCTACCTGCATGTGCCATGCTTCTAGCTTGGACAAAAATGAAATAAACCTCTGTAATGAGTCCCAGTTAAATGCTTTCATTTTTAAGAGTTGCCATGGTCATAGAGTTTATTCACGACAATAAATCCCTAACAAAGACCTACTATTCTCTTTAAGGTGGTACTTGTGACCCATTTGCTATGCAATATCCTTAGTTTTCTGGGATTTTGTGTACTTGGTTCCAACTATTGTAAGTTCTTAATAATTATTATAAGATTGTTCATCCCAGTAACAAATAACCACATGCCATTTAAGGAAATACGGCATGGACAACATTTTTCTGAGTTGAAACTCTGACAAATAAATAGCCTGTATCTGGAAAACTATTTTTAATAATTTGTCCAAATGGCAGGGTTGTCTGTATCATAATCTGATTTACTAACCCCAAAGTGATTCCTCTATAGTACTCCCCCACATCGATTGCCCCTGATTAGTGTGGTATTATTGTTTATTTTTCATTGCTGTTGGTTCATGAATTGCTCAATTATTTCTCATTTGTTGATCTCACAACCACTGGCCTCCTATATGCACTTTGTGAGGCCAGTTTGTTATAAGAAGATACAAAATCACAGTCTTTGTTTTCAAATTTTCTGTTTCTTGAATTACCTGAGTCTGTTATTTTATCAAAGAGAGAACGATTATTGATTTGGTATGTTCTGTTGTACTATTTGAACTCAACTCTCCTGAAGCACATAGAAGTGATTGAGTATATATTTTTATTTTCTGACTGCTTCGCTTTGCTACCCAGTATATTTTTTTACCTTTTTCCATTCTTACCCCTGTGCATTACAGCTAATGCTCCTGTTGCTCTCTGTGTTCATAACATTCTTCAACACATTATGAATTATTGCTTGCTTTCTGCTGTCACTTCACAGCTCTGCAGGTAGGGTCTGATATGACTGAAGAACTGCAGAGTTAGTGGTGTTTTCACATCCAAGGTCTGGTCACCTACAATATAGAATCTGGAGCTGTCATTGTACTTCCATCATCATGTGTATTATGGAGTAATAAGGGGAAAACGGGGATCAGAGATGGGGATGGGGCTACAAAGAAATGTGGGGGAAGAGGTGAAGTGCATTTATTTAAAACAAAGGTTGATTTATTCAGTTGTACAGTTCATGAAGGACAATGGCAAAGAAACATTAAGAAGTATGGCAAAGACAAATTGGATCAAGCTCTTCCTAGTACAATATTAATAACTGAAAGTAAATATTAGTCTTGTGTTTGATTATCGAAGTAAGAATCACAATAAATTCTATGTTTTTAGCTTTCTTTGTGTATTACTTGAAAAGACTTAATCATTACATAGGTTTAACTACTTTACAAAGATTAACTGCATGACTAATCAATATAAGACAATATAAATATATGTCAAGATTTCTACTTCTTCACTAATTAATGAAAAGTAATTTAAACATATTGCTGTCTCATGTGTAAAGAAATCTAATGAGACTTCTTTGGTTTATAAGACAATTAAGAATACAGGAAGAAATGGAGTTTGAATATAGGTATTCCAGATTAGCTAACATACTAGTAGAAGACATAGGTTATGAAATGAAATTCTTAGCCCTGAGAGCAGGTTCTCTCACTATGAGCTATAGGTCAGACAGGCTTCCCAAGGCACACAAAACAAAATGGAATATTTTCATTGCTCTTGGTTGTCTACCATACCTAGATGGTAAGACTGTATTTCAGAAGGACACATTACATCTTTTGTTTCAGGACATAGAGAAATCCATCTTGAAATGATCAGAAAACTGTTTCTGCCAGCTATCTTTCATAATTCTGGAAGGTGGTATGAAGGCTGCTGGGGAGAAAAGGCATCAGTGGTCTTTCAGTTGCACTGGACCCTCCATAACACAAGATTGACCTACCATCAGGCAAGCTGCATGCATTTGAGTAATCATAGCAAGATTGTTTATGGAATATGTAGCCATTTTCTTAATTAGATTTGAGGCCTGCTCTGTACTTTGTAATTCATGCCTGATATTTTAAACATGGTCAGAACCCAAGGCTGAAAATGTCATAGGCTGAACATAACAACCTACAGATAATATTTTTCTAAATGATCTTACTATCAAATTGCTTTTTAATATATATGTTTGTCTATATCCTTATCTTTGTGCTGCTTTCACTCTTAGTCAGAGAAACTCCTTATTGCAATGGGTAGAAAGTAAGGTAAATTCATTACATTCAAAGCACTAAGACTAAGAGACTGAGAATGGTGAACCTCAAATGGGACATTCTCTTTCCAAAATTCAGGAAACATTAAGAAAGAGGAAGTGGGAAGAAAGCATAAATCAGAGTATAGGGAGGAGTGCTGTGGAATGCTATCCTCTGGATAAGACAAGCTGCTACACACATGAACTAAAAGCAGATGTGGTTACCTGAGCAAAATCTGTAGAAGGGCAAGCTAGTTAAAATTTGGGGACAAGGGAGATGACTTCTACACTGCTATTGACAGTTCATGACCACTGGGAGAGGGCATATTACTTTTCTTTTTAGGATAGTTCCTGTAATGTGGCCTATGCCTGAGTAGATGACCCCAGGCTCATGCACATGCGGGCAGCACTAATTTGACACAGATTATTAAAAACAAGTAAACAAATAAACAAACAAAAAAGAAAATGAAATTGGGAGGGATGTTTTGAGTAGAGTCTGTGGGAGGTAGAACGAAAGGAAATGGGAGGTACATAAGATTAAAATATACTGTTTACATATGTGGAATTTTCAATAAGTAAATAAAATATTACTTAAGATGGAAAGTTATACATTTATCAACATTTAAGTTATGCATTATTGGTATTAAAAACATTAGAAGAGGTTACTTATTTGGATATGAAGCTCTTTAATATCTGTTATCCATGTATCTTTGGATCATTGTCCTGGAAGATGTAATATTTTCTTAACTATGAAAGATCTATATATTAATAAGCTATGAAGTTTGAAAACTTTCATAATGGACCATATGCATCATGCAAATCAGTTTTTCAGTAAATCCAGCTTCTGTTTAGCACTGAAACATGAGTGTCAAACATTCTGGTCTTATTTCTAAGACATGTGCAATATTTCATACACAAAGTAGCTGTGTAACTTGACATACATATGTACATACATGCATACATACATATATACTCACCATACATACAACCCACCTTTATACATACAGTCTGAAAATGGCAAATAAAAATTTTCCACTAAAGTCTACCCTGACATAAAGCGTACAATTATTCCTTAATTTAAGTGCCAGGCTACAGGTTATTAAATACCAAGAAGGAAGAGATGCTTTTTAAGAGGCCTCAAGAACCGTGGGTGTGTAATATTGAAAGTGATGTGATAAAATTGACTGTAACTAATAGAGTGTGAAATGGTCTTCCAAGGAGCATAATGAAGTCCTTAGGAAAATGGTTTCAAACAGGAGTGGACAAGGGGCCTTAGAAATGCAAGCAGGGGAAAAATGGCACTAGAGGCCGGTTTTCTAGTTCCTTCAGAGTATTTGATCCTCTACTTTTATTTTTTTTTATTCCTGAATGGTCACATGTCATGTTAATGCTGATTTCCCTAATTTGTATGCCAGGAAACAAAATAAAATCAGAGAATTCAATGTGTATTGGATTCCATAAACAACCAAAATGGCATAGCAAATATTTTATGCTTAGTTAGATAGTATTTTCTGGAGATTTGGACTGCAGGGACTGTTGCTAGGCTCGCTTCCCTGAAAAATCTCAATACTAATTTGGTAGATGATTGATATTCCAGTCATGAGTCTTGTTAAACATACAGTATGGCATAGTAGTTTCATGCTGTGGACAATTATTTCTGAGGGCCTTCAGTAAGAACCTGAACTACTTGGGTAACCAACAGTGCTAGATATAAATGACTTTTTGTTGTAAATGAAATAGGTTGCAGTAATAAAAATTGTTAAATATAATATTCATTAATAAACACAGTGCTCATTAAAAATGCTTCCTAAAAATGGGAAGACAAGAGTCAAAAAATAACAGAAATTTTTATACATATATATATATATATGTACTTAGTAGAATTTTTCTAAAATGATAGATATTGTAATACATTGGCATTGTTTGAAGAAATTCAAGTTATAATAAAAATATTTTATTATATTCCTATAGTTGCTTACTTGCCAGTCATATATTTTATTGATGTTATCTACATTTTCTCAGAACTATTTTAAACCTGAGAAATAAAAATTGTACACTCCTTCTTGCTTTTTTATGTTCTTTGTGTTTTTGTACAATAACTTTTCATAGCCCTTCCATTTCCATTTTATTTGACTGCTTATTACAATTTGTTAGTAATTTAAAAAAGTTCGGCATATATTTATCTTTCATCTAATAAGTAAATCTGAATAAGGCTGTGTAAATGGAGACTGCTTGTTAGTTTTCTGGCCACCCAGACCTGCATAATCACACAGAGACTGTATTAATTGCAACAGTGTTTGGTCTTTTAGCTCAGGCTTCTTTTTGGCTAACTCTTACCTCTTATATTAACCCATTTCTATTAGTTTATATTTTACCATGAGACTTGTAGTTTGTTACCTCTTGCTTCTTGGGCAGCTCCATGGCATCTGCCTCCTTTGGCAGCTGTATGGTGTTTCCTTGTCTCTGCCTACTCTCTTCCTATATCTCTTTCAGCCTGGCTTCATTCTGCCCTGTCATAGGTAAAAGCAGCTTTATTCATTATCTAATAAAAGTAACATGTATACAGAAGGACATCCCACATCATCTCCTCCTTTCTGTCTATTTTAAAAGGAAGGTTTTAACTTTAACATAGCAAAATTACATATATAAAGAAGTTATCAGGCAATATTTAGTCCCTTCACATTTGGCAAATTAAGAAAAATACTCTATCATCTTTCCTATCTTTGTGAGTACAATGTTTTATATCTAATTTATTCTTTATCATAACTAATAAAAACTACCACTACGTATTTTCAACTCTTCAAAGACCCCAGAATGATATATTATCTAAGTAAACAGCAAGTGAATTGCAAACATCTTCCAAAGTTCTAGGATTGACAGAGACATCTAGCTGCCTGGACAGTCACCCAACATTCTTCTGTACCATTAGGGCAGCTATATTCAGCTTACAGGCCCATAGTGTTGAGCAGATTTTTCTTTGAAGCAAGAAATTTAAAGTTCTGTTCTGCGTATATTGGTAATTTTTCAGTCACTTCCTTTTATATCCTGCAGAATCTCTGGCAGTTTCTTCTGTGAAACAGAAACCCTGGAGGACAATTTTATCTTTAGGAATGTTCATCAGTCACCTTTCTGTGGATTCTTCATGTCCAGTTCATACAGCATACCATCAAGCAGTCCATGTAAGAGCAGTTTCTAGCCCAAATGACTAGTCTTTTCACATTGAAGGCAAATTTCATGAGTATCTTCAATGCCCTTCAACCTCTCTGAATTAATTGGTGCTTCCAGAAATAGACAATTTTCACTGATGAGAAAAGTCTAAATTCTTAAAACCTTTTAAATGCCATATTCTATAGGTGTTTGAAGTGTTGAAAATTATCTAGCTAACTAAAATATATCTATCTAGAAAATCTAATTAGCATGGCTACAAGTTTTACTATTATAAATGACTATTAATCTGTAATTTTTAACTATATATTACATTTTTAAATGAGCTGAATAAACACATAATACCTTAAACAAGAGTAGAAATGTATATATAACACACACATATATACACATATATGTATATACATATATATATATAAAACAAAATTGACCTGAAATTTGTATCAATAGACCAAGATCCATACCAATGCAAAGTATTAATTTCTATATCATATTCCCCTATAAATGTAAACAAACTTTTATAAGCAATTATTTTGGGAACTGAGTGTAGTTTTCTCCAAACTGCTTCCTGCTGTCTGTTGGTCAAAGTATTTTTAGGGTTCATGGAGGCCTTTTGGGTGGGTCTTGCTCCATTAAACAACAATAGTCTGGAAGGAACCCACAGGTTCCCATCCTCTGTGGAAACAAAAGCAGAACATCTTTTACAAAGTAACATATCCTTAGACTCAAATTTTGAAGTCAAGATACCTTTAAAGTATATTTGTTGATTTAGCGTAGCAGCTCCCAGAATCAAATGTCTCTCTGCAGTCAAGAAATTCAAAGAACACACAATAATATATACATAATCCAGACTTCCTGTGTATTTTTAATCTTTATGTGGCTTATTTTTGATGTTTATTTTATTATCTTTACTCCTATAATCTACTTTTATAGATTATAAAAACCTATGCACATATTTTACACATACTGTGAACAATTCAGTTTTATTTTTGTCTGAATCTCTATATATTGTATATCTGTAATCAATTTCTGGCTAAATGTGCCTTTTTAAAACAGTGATAAATTGAGTGGCTAGAACCAACTCCATGGCCCTGCCTGTTGGCTCTGCCTTGTCCAACATGGCAGAGGTATGTTCACTGCCTCTGCAAGCCATGCTTACCATCCTAGCTTCAGGGACGCAGTGGGATTATGTTGCCATTAAGCAACTTGTAGCACTCTGCTCACAAAACCCATTTATATGTTCCATAGCCAGACCTCCCAAAAGAACAAGAGCCATTAGGGCCATTATGAACCAGGAATCTGTGGGGTTTTTTGTTTGTTTGTTTGTTTTTTTAGAAGCTATGTAGTTTTTGTTTCTAATGTTGAGTCAGGAAGTCGCCTTTTAAAGGACACATGCCTCTGCTCACCACCAACAAACAGAGCCTATCTGAAAAAATGCTACCAAGCAGCTCCAATTGATTCCCATTTT
>JAQHUG010000266.1:84712-99860 GCA_028555095.1 Dicrostonyx torquatus | reverse complement strand
TTTAAAAAAAACAAGTGTTGTGGAAGTCTAAGTTTTTCTTTGGACATTGAATATTGAATTTAGTTCTTACTTTCTTAAACCTTTCTTTTCAAGCACAGATTTGGTCACAGACATAAAATTTTAAGTGCTGGTTTCTGAAAACAAGCATGCCCTAACTCCTTAACACATATTTTTGTGTTGGGACCTTTTGGAGTCCTGGCCTCCAGCTGTTCTTCCCTGCTAGAGATCTTTACTTTTCTTACGATTTGAGTTACTGAAAGCTGTGTCAAAATTGTTTACCAGCTCTGCTTCATGAGCATGTGTTGCCTTGAGGATCAGAAGATAAGGTTTTCACCTGTTGGCCCACCTGACTGTTGGGTATATAAGCCTCCATGGTGCTACTGAATAAAGGGCTTTTTATCAGTGACTAGAGGTCCGTGTCTCTGTCTCTCTGTCTGTGTGTCTTGTGTGTGTTTCAACCTCCAGCCCCTTGCCTGAAGCTCACACACTGTATGGTAGTGTATAGAGCACAGACGGGCATTGTGCCCTGAAATTGGAGGTCCCACCAGGATTTGAACTTGGATAGCTGGGTTCAGAGTCCAGAGTGTTAACATTACAAATGTTTCCTGATGAATCAATTAATTTATATACTGATAGTATTTACTTGTCTCAAACTATTGTTCCCTTAGTGACTGCTCCTTATATTTCCCCTGTGTCCCATATAGAACAACAATTATGCTGTCTGCTATATTTATCATGGTCCAGGCAGGATCCTATTTTTGTGAGTCATATTAGAGGTAATACTCAATTACCTGAACCCCTGGTTAAGGATAATCAGCTCACAGATGCATATACCTGAATATTATTTGCCAGTTCCGAAAAACAGGCTTTTAAACTCCATAAAAAAATCACTTAAATATTCATTCTTTGCAGCACCATACTGGTTGCTCTAAAGCTACTGTCTTATAAATTACCACCCAGTGTTCTGCCTGTCCTCCTTTTCATAATACACCCATAGCTGGATTTAAATCCTTGTGGTCTTAAACCAAATGACATTTGGCAGATGGATGTTACCCACCTACCCTCGGCTGAAAAGCTGTAATATATGCATGTCTCAGTAGATACTTGCTCTAAAGTAGTTTTTGCTTCGCTGCATAGTGGAGAGAAAATTAAGGATGTGATATCTCATTGCCTGCTGGCTTTTGCTTATATGGGCTTACCTAATGTTATTAAAACAGATAATGGTCCTGCATGTACTAGTGGAAAATTTCAAATTTTTTGGTAAATAATGATATTAAACATATACAAGTATTCCATATAACCCCACTGGACAAGCTTTAGTAGAAAGAATGCATATGGTTATAAAACAGTATTTCACAAAAATAAATAGGGGGAGTATATTCTATTTCCCAATACACAATTGGCTTCTATTTTATTTATCCTAAATTTTTAAACTGGATTATGAGGGTCATTCAGCCATGCAAAGACATTGGAATAAAAGTTCTTAGTCCTTAGAATGGGAACGATGGAAAGACATCGTTCTGGATGTTACTGGACAGTGAAATGAGCACACACCCCTGTTGGCTAGAGTGAGAGGAGCTGTTTGTGTTTTTCCTCCAGGAATGGACAAGTCCATTTGGGTACCAGAACGATATGCTTAGGCTGTGGAAAATGATGGGAAAGAATCCTGTGATGAGCCTGAGAATGACACCTGTCATTCTCTTGATGAGCCTCCTGGTGAGTCCCAATCAAGTGGAAAGCACTGTGTGAAGCCTGGTAAGGCACCTTCTTGTATTGATCAGTGAGCCAGGCTAGCTCCTTGTATTCATATTTTTATTCCTCAAACTATACTGCTGGAACTGCTTTAAGCAATATGGCGAAAGAACAGGCTTCTACTAATCAAACCTTTTCCTTTGTGAATTTTATGCTTTATTCTTTGTTACATTTTTTGCGCTATGAATATTACTTTAAGGAATTCTACATAAGTGAGTGTAGTTCCTATCTTTTTTTTTTTTTTGGAATATTTCTCTACAAGCCCAGACACTATTAAATCTCGTGTTTATGTTTTAGTTTGTTCTTTCTTTTTTTTTCTTTTTGAAGTATGGAATAGCACCATTGGGTGAAAAGATATTCTTGGTTGTTCTTTCAGAAACTGTGGCCTGAGTGACTTCTGGGATGACCACTTCAGTCCTGCATTGTTGGTTCAGGGACCAGCCATTATATGACTGCCGATTATTAAGAAGATTAAGCACACTGAGATGACCCTGTATCAAGAGAAATGAGGTTTTGGAGTGACAACTGCAGTGCTTGCTGTCATCACAGTGTCTGCTGCTGCAGCCATCTTAATGCCTGTTGCCATGGGCATTCATCTCTGAATTCTGTGTAAGATCAGACAATCTATGAGAATGAAGCATATGGTCACTTAGCAAGTCCTTCTGAGCCTATTGGCCAGTAACTCAGAAATACCTCAGGTTTGGTTGCAAATACTGCACTCCTCCATAGATGGGCAACTTCTACAGAAGAGGGCTCGCCTAAGACAGGGAAGGATCCTCCCAAAGATGGGTAAGGGTTTACTCTTCTGAGATGACCTAAGACAGGAGGGTCTTCTGTCTTATAAAAAATTTAGGGGGGAGATGTTGGGATCATTTGGAGTCCTGACCTCCAGCTTCTCTTCCCTGGTAGAGATCTTTACTTTTCTTCTGATTTGAGTTACTGAAAGCTATGTCAAAATTGTTTACCAGCTCTGCTTCATGAGCACGTGGTGCCTTGCCTTGAAGATCAGAGGATAAGGTTTTCATTTGTTGGCCCCCCTGACTGTTGGGTATATAAGCCTCTGTGGTGCAACTGAATAAAGGGCTTTTTACCAGTGACTAGAGGTTCATGTCTCTGTCTCTCTGTCTGTGTGTCTTTGTGTGTGTTTCAACCTCCAGCCCCTTGCCCAAAGCTTGCAAACTGTATGGTAGCACAAAGAGCACAGACAGACTTGTGTGCTGCATTTTTAAAACTTGTAATACAGAAAATATGTATTGCTGCAAAAAATAGTCCATGGTATATTATTAACACTTTCTGTAGAAAGAAACTTGTTTATGAATCATGAAGCACTAGTTTTAATACACAATGGATGTTACTGTTAATGAGCTGCTGTTTTTCAGAGACCCTCTGTTTGCTTGGTGGTATTCAATATCTTTGACATCTTCAACATGTTCTTTCTTCTTGTCTTTATAGACATCTGGAATATTTAGAATCAGGTAAATCACTACCACTATAACCAATACCACCATCACCATCACCACCTCTGTTTATATCAATTTCTCTATTATGATCTGCCTCAGGAAATCAAAGTCCAAAATATCCCCCCTAACCTAATAATTTATAATTCATTCTTGGCTGATTTTGAGACTACTCTTCTTCATTAATTTTTCTGTTCAACTTAGATACTCAATATTGATTAGTTCTTAATATTTAGCTGTTAAATATTGATTTTTAAAATGTTGATGTTATGTTAAATGATTTAAATGTCATTAAATGGACTTAAAGGATATTTTCACTGCTAAACTTCTTTACCATCAAGCCTACACTCAATACTTGGCACCCAGATAGTGGGAGAATAAGCTTCTGACCTATACTGATATACCATTATACACACATATTTCTCACGCTCTCTTTTCCACACATGCACACACACACACCAAACACAAACTAAATGAAAGCAAAAGTTTTAAAAAAGAATGTAAATCATGTGAATGTTTTTGTTTTATTTGACTTAGATCAGTTAATCAAAATTGCAAGTTTGTCTCTTCAAGTATTCTATGTAAGCCTCAGTGTTACCCTCTTTCTTGCTTTTTATATTCAGACTATTACATCATGAAATATTCAATACATCTTTCTTCTGTAGTGGAAGGCTGCTTGTTGGTTCCAGGCCACCCAGCTAGCTTAGACCCGAAATAATCACACAGAAATTATATTAATTAAATCACGGCTTGGCTCATTAGCTCTAGCTTCTTATTGGATAACTCTTACATATTAATTTAACCCATCTCCATTAATCTGTGTATTGCCACATGGCTGTCACTTACTGGCTAAAGTTCTGGTGTCTGTCTCTAGCAGGGCTACATGGCTTCTCCTGACTCTGCCCTTCTTTTTCTCAGCATTCAGTTTAACTTTTTCCACGTCGGTCTGTTTCTCCATAGCTCTGCTGTAGACACAAAGCAGTTCCTTTATTAACCAATGGTAATCACAGCATACAAAGCTAATTCCTACATCATCTTTCAACAGCAGCTTTTTAGGGAAACATTTAATGCATAACTAACATAGATAACACAGAATAGCAATGGCTGTTTATAAAATTGGAGTATTCTGTTGCTTTTTAAGAACTTTTTTCCCTGAAGCCAAGACGATTGGTACTATTTTGAGAAACTTACTAGTAATACTCACACCCTAAACTTCTTAAGCAAAGCCACTTATCCATAAAAAGAGCAGAGGAATCAGTAAGATGTCATGATTGTAGACTTCTAAATCCAAATCCTACCACTAGTTTCTGTTTGCAAGAAACAGGCATAATCTGGCTATGGCTCTGAGCCTGATATTTCAATTGGTATGGAGTTTCTGCTTTCTAATATCTAAATAGTCAATTTATCCTTCAACCAGTTATGCAGTCATAGTTCATAGTGCACAGAATTCAGAGTTAAAAAAATGGAAATCTTTCACAAACTGGCTCTGTACCTTTTAATAAACCCAAGGAATACTCTGTGTTTCAATTATAATGTTTGTGATTATTGCCTTTCTCCCCCCACCCTCCATGTGTGTTTCTTTGCAACTAGAAACTACAGATGCAAATTTAGTTGTTAGGGCCAGAAAAATTTTTATTACTTTTTAAGTTTATTTTTGAGATTGTAGTTTAGTTACATTTCTGCCTCCCCATTTCTCCCAGAAAACTCAGTCATGGCATCCCAAAAGAAACATTGAGAGCTTCAGTCAAAAGATAAATGAGGTTTTCTATTGTTAATATTCATCTTTAATTTATGGTGATCAGAAAGGATGCAGGGTCATTGTGATGTTTTTTTGTGACACTTGCTTTGTGTCCAATTATATGGTTAATCCAGTAGAAAGTAACATGAGGTGTTGAGAAAACGGTATATTTTTCTTTTATTGTATTTGAGTGAAATGTTTGGTAAATATCTGTTATGTTCATTTGGTTTATAATGTCAGCTAATATCAGCATTTTTTTTGGTTTACTTTTTGTCTGGTTGAATGATCTGTCTGTGGGATAAAAGATTTTTGAAGTCTTCCCCATCAGTGTGTGATGGTCAATATGTGATTGAACCTATAGTAATGTTTCTTTGATGAAAGTGCCCCTGTGTTCAGTGGATAGATGTAAAGAAATTCAATATCCTTTCTGGAGATTTTCTCCTTGATGATTATGTACTATCCTTCCTTATCTTCTCTGAAAAGTTTTTGTTTGATCCATTTTGTCAGCTATTAAAGTGACTACATCATCTTGTTTCTTAGGTTCATTTTCTTGGAATATATTTTTACATCTATTTACCCTGAGGTAATATCTATCCTTGATGTTAAGGTGTGTTTCTTGTATGCAACAGTATGGATCCTGTTTTTCCATCCATTTTCAGTCTGTGACTTTTTCTTGGTAATTGAGATCACTGATGTTGAGAGATATCAATGAACAGTATTTGTCATTTTCTATTATTTTGTTGTTGTTTGTGCATGTATGCACGTAGTTTTGTGTGTGTGTGTGTGTGTGTGTGTGTACATACTTGTATGTATGTGTCCTCTTTATTTGCTGGTCTGGGATTATTTATGACCTGTATTTTCTTGGGTATGATTAACCTCTTTAGGTTGGAATTTTTCTTCTAGGAACATTTTTAGGGTTGGATTTTTAGATAGATATTGCGTAAACTGGTTTTATCATGGAATATCCTATGCTCTCCATTTATTGTGATTGAAAGTTTTGTTGAATATAGTAGTCTAGGCTGCCATATGTACTCTTTTAAAGAATCAGTAGAGCAACTGTCTATGCCCTTCTTGCTTTTAGAGCCTCCATTGCAAAATTGGGTGCTATTCTAATTGATTTGCCTTCATATGTTACTTGGTTTTTTTCTCTCTAAACTTTTAATAATCTTCAGTTTATTTAGTGTGTTATTATATACTGATTATAATTTCTGGTTCCACCTACTTGGTATTTTGCATCCACTCTTTTTTGTTTTCATAGATTTCTTTAAGGTTTTTTATCCATTTTCTTTCTTTAAGGACCTCTAACTTCTTCATAAAGGCTGTTTAGGATATTTTTCTTGTGCTTCAGCTATGTTGCAATATTCAGGGTTGACTGTGGGTAAGGTTTTAGAACTCTGGTGGAGACATAAGTTTCTGGCTATTGTATTTTTATTTTGATATCTAGGCCCCTGGGTTTGGAACATTATAATTCTAGGTGCTGTTGACTGGTCTTGTTTAGTTGTATAGGTGCTTTTTCCTTGGTTTCTTTTTCTTAGAAAAGTGTTGTGACTGTATATTGCATAACAGGAAATTCTGGGATCCTGATAGGTGTAGATAATGGGAGTAACAGGTAAAATTTGTTTATATATATTGGGAGCTGACAGTAATGGGGATACAATAAGAGGTGACGACGGGGTTTTCTAGGAGGATTGAAAGCAGAGTATTACAGCAGTATATGCTAGGGACTGAGGACACAGAGTGATGAGAGACTGCAATCAATGGTCTATTAAAGAGCTGGTGATGGATGTGGAGGAACTGAGGGAGAGGTGAAGGTCTGCAGTTATCTGACCTGCTTCCCTGGCTTGAGTGGACCATTAGTTCTCTGGAAATGCCTACTGGAGTTGGCATCATTCAGGATAAAGAGCTGGGGAAAGCAGTTGAGAAAGAAATATTTATGTGACCCACTGAACATGGGTAGAGGAGAGAAGGAGTCCTTCATGTGGTCAACTGCGGAGTTAGAGTTGCAACTAAAGGACTGGATTTGGGAGAAAAGAGGGATAGGAGAAGATCTTCAGTTAGTCTACCTATGGAAGCCCCCAAACCACCAAGTGCTTTCCCAAGACTATGGGATACTCTTTGACAGCAATTTCCCATTGCTGATGGCAATACTTAAACTACTTATTTAGCATGGAGAAGGCCATATACTGCCTATATAGAGCTTACACTCCTCTGTTCTAGCAGGATTTGGTATAGGAAGGTATCCGACATACTACCAAAAGAGAAATGCAAACACCAACTTAGCCACAAACACTTTGATTTGCAACGGTTTCCTCTCTGCAAGATATGCTTATGCCATGGTGGAAGAAAGCTCTTTGGAGTAACTGACCAATATCAGATTTGATTGAAGGCTCACTACACAAATTGAAACCAATACCTGACCCTGCATTGGTGACAAAGAACCAGAGACTAGATAGCCCAGGGACCTAAGGTAAAAGCAAATACTACTGTTCTAAAAAAAAAAGAAGAAAAGAAGAAAATAAAATAAAAAGCAATAAAATGATATTATATATACTCAAATTAGTGCCTTGCTTATATATCATCCAATAAGCTTTCTCCTGAAGCGGATGGGAATAAATGCATAAAATCACAGCCAGACATTATGCAGAGAAAGAGATGTTAGCATACATAGCCTTATCTCCATCAATTTCCTTCCCTCATGGATTAGGGATCTATCCGAGAAGACATAAAAGGAGTGTAAGAGGCAGATGGGATGGAGGATACCAAGCAAACAAGGCTTTCTAAATCAGCAGGAGAAAAGCTCACATGAACTCACAGAGACAGGCAGTATGCACAAGGCCTGCACACTCCTGTTCCAGGTCCTTTGCATAGACATCATGGTTTATAGTTTAGTGGTATTTTTGTTGTTATTGTTTTAATTTTTTTTTTTGATTCCTGAGTGTGTGAACAGGTCGGTCTCTGCTACAGGTGCCGTCTCTTAGGCTCTTTTACTTTGTTTTGTCCCATTCTTATGTTTGTTTTTAAAATATTGATTTATTTTTCATTGCAACCACGCTTTTCCCTCCTTCCTACCAGTCTTTCCCCAAATACCTCCCCACCCCTTTCCCCCTCCATTTCTATTCAGAAAGGGGCAGGCCTCACGTGGATATCAACAAAATATGTCACATCAAGTTACAGTAAGTGTAAGCACCTCTCCTTGTATTAAGGTGGGTTAATTAACAGGCAGATTTCCAGTGTCCTCAGGAGTTTCATCTCAGCTTAGTCTCTGTGGTTGACAGAAGCACTCAGATAGCATGTTCATCCTCTAGATCTGGCTTCCCTCCATGATCAGTAGCTTCATTTTTGCAGTTTGACTCAAGCCAGTGACTTGGCTCAATCCCTTGACACTGCCATTTGGCTCTATGACAGTTTCTTCAAGCAGCAGATCTCCAGTAAGGCTATTATCCTTACCTCTCCCTCCATAGATTCTACATGTCTTTCACTGGCTTCTGCCTCCAGCGAGATTTTTTTTTTAGCTTTTTGGACTCTGCTACAGCATCTTCAACTCTTATGTGTTCATTCTGTCATCTGCATATATTTATAATATATCTCTCTATATAATATTTATGTAGTATGTATAGTATACATATGTATATATAGAGAGATAATATTTACTGTGTAATATGTAATGTGTTATTTAAGAATTAATATTTGTAGTCAGATTCTAATCATGAGCCTGTCAATATCAAATATCAAGAAAATGTTGACTACTTGTCAAATTGCAGCTAACAGTACAATATATCTTGTGAATTCCTTGTTATTTCCTAAATTCCAACTTTGTGGAAAGGCTTAAATGTGTGTGTCTACATTTCTAGTAAAGAAAGCTCCTGACAATCTCTCCTCAGGAACAGACTTTGCCTGTCTCTCTTGAAACTCTTGAGGCCCCAACTTGGATGTTTTCAAGGAGTGGATTGGGCACTCCTGTAGAGATGAAAGGGAGTAGACTGTCAATACCTGCTACTGTTGGCAAATAGGGGACACAAACCATTGACAAATGCTCTTCCCTGTGGTACTTTGGCTGCAAGTTCTGACAATATTTTAGAAACATCACAGTATTAGTTCTACAGGATCAGTGTGGAAACCCGAAGAGCAATACAGCCTTTTGTGTTTGTTTGTTTTGGGATGTGCTTTCCTGTTGTTAGACTCCCTCACCGCCACCTTGCTAGGATAACATTCATTTGCCTCTAAAGTCCTTTCTTGTGACTCTGTCTTCAAGGGGACAGACATAAAGACATAAGGTACAATATTTTTTTTGAATCTGCTATAATTTTCCCATTGTCATTCACAGAAACCAAACCACCAGAAGCAGTGGGCCAGAAACAAACCTTTAATGAAGCCAAGCAGCCATCAGAAAAGACACGCTAAGGAAAAATGGCTAAAAGTTCTGCCTGTCAGAACCACTATTGGCAGGATTCCTGGACTAGCACTTAGCATCTAGAAGGGAGAAGAAGGTGACCACAATCCTTCTTGTCCTCCATGCCCAGGTACCTGCTTCCTCCCATGCCCCCATGCCTTTTCTAAGGTGGAGTGGTCTGACTATGAATTCCAGCAGAAAGCTCTGCCCTTGTAATTCCTTCTCATTGCCAAAGGCAAAACCAGCAATGAGCCCCAGAAGGACTTCCTGCTTCCTTCTCTGCTTAACTGGGCTAAGCAGTTAAGCTTGTGCTCTCCTTGTGCAATTTCTAAACAGGCATTTGGAACTAATTCTAGAAATTTTTCTTCAGAATCTGCATCTGTATTGGGAGCTTATATGTAAAATTACCTTTCCCACGAAGAGTCCCCAAACACTTCTGAACATCCGCTCTAATGATCAAAATATTGCCCAACCTTATTGTAAGCAGTTTTGTAATAAGTGCAGTTGGGGACTATATTTGATATATTTTGCAGACTCACTTAAATATTTTAGTCCAAACTGTATAATTTCCTTTCTTAGGGATAATAAATCCCTCCAAGGTTCACAGAATGCTGGTCTAATATTAAGCAACACATAATTGAAACAGTATACTTTTAAGTGTCATTTTAATCTTTGAAGTTTGAAATAGAAACAAATGTGGAGTCTAGGTCTGAAGGAAAAATAAATGACTTTCATGCATTTAGCTGCAAAATAGAAAAGTGCATTAAAAATGGAGTATCTTTTTAATAAATCAGACAGAATCCCTAATTCTCTTAATGTCTGGTCTTTACCTTCATGTACAGCTCTACAGTTTTGTAAACGTCTATATGAATGTAAAATGATGGATGAAATGATTTTTTTCTTGTTAAAGACTAAAACACTTTGAAGGTAGTCTCTTTGATGTGCATACCATAGCTACTTGAAGACTATTTTAGAAGCTAGTCTGCACAACAGGCATGACCATTTGCTAATTAATTTGTTGATAGTTTAATTGAATTTTCAATATCAAATCCCTTATAATGTAAGTACTTCTTCAAAGTATATGCATATTTTAAATGCATATGGATTTCTTGACCGTCACAACAAAACAGTAAATTTAAATTTATTAATATCTAAAATTATATTTTCACTTTGCACTGTGTCTTTGTAGTACATCCTTAGGCCAAATCAGCATCTTATCCTATCACTTATTGATTCATAGAATGTTACAAAACCTAAGAGCTTTTGACTTTCAAAACAGAGATTGTCTTTGAATTTTATTCATGGGTTTTATTATGGTGCTTCTCTGTGTGCATGGAGGCTATCCTTTGATCATTTTCTCTTAAGATTCATACACATAAAATAGATTTTAAGCTTGAGGGCAGCATAATATTAAACTATATAATATTTAAATTTATATGGAAATTCCTTTCAAATTCTTTCTTTCAATTGTAATGAACACAATACCGCTAGCCCCAGATACCATACTGGTTTCCCTAATGTAATTTCAATGGCAGTGGAGTAGAGTTCTTATGAAACTTAAGTCGCCCGTTCAGCTCCAGAGAGGCCTCTTGACTGTGTACTAGTGAGCTCCAACTGACAACTACGTACTGTAATATCAGCTCCGCAGGTGTAAAAACACACTACAGATTATAAGGAATATTGATGAGGGGGAAAGAGGGCATTATATAACAAATTAAGTTTATTGAGAAATCGAGACTATTGTGTTGCCTGAAGCAGAGTGCTTACCGATTGTTTCACGTGTTTTTCTACATTTTCTAGCTCCTGGGCTTATCCCAGACACCATTGGTGGTGATGACCAGTAGTCTGTAAAAAGCACACAGTGCTGCATATAAATCTCTGGAGTATTATCTAGTGGGAACTCTGTTTGCCTGAATGTGGACTTCTAAAAGACAGCAATCTTTTTGTAGGAGGTGGAAATAAATTTATGTGGTCACAGACCAATATGTTCCTGAAAGTCGAACAGGAAGCCTCTGCTGTCAAACACTGATCTTGACTCTCAAGTTGGGATGCTCTTTAATGAAGAATCTAACATACAGGCAGCATGAGCATAAAGTACAGAGCAAAGCTCAGTGCATGCTTATACACACTATGTAACAGGAACACACACACACACACACACACACACACACACACACACTGCAGAGTTTGGAGAAAATGTTAGCAGAAACACTGTTAATTAGAGCAACAGAAAAACTACATGGCTTTGGGGGAAAAGAGATAAAAATAGAATTCTGTGTAGTTATAAATATTGAAATTGACAAAATTACATAAAGGAGATAAGTTCAAGTGACAAGGTGCAGACAGGTGTGCTTAAAAAACCATGTCTTGCTTATTTTCCATTTCTAGGTGGATTTATATATGTTTTCCTTAGGGTTCACCTAGTTCTTAGCTTCTCTAGGGTGTTGGACTATAGCCTCATTATCCTTTGCTTTACAACTAGTATGCACTTTTGAGTGAGTACCAAACATGTTCTTCTTTCTGGGTCTGGACAGACAAGATCACCTGAGAAAATTGGGAGAATGGGGATGATGAGCGAAGGAAGGGCAGAAGGAGAAGGGGGGGAGAAGAATGGGGGAAGAATGACTTGAGGGAACAGGATAGTCAAGATGGAGGAAGGATAGAGATTAAAAGAAGGCAAGAGATATTTTGATTGAGGAAGGCATTATATGGTTAGCAAGTAACATGGGCCTGAGTGTTATATCCCAGTAACATAAAAGAAACTAGGATAGAATTAAAAAATAAGTTTTGGTTGTAAGCCAAATCTTAATGTCTGAGCCATATCTCCGTACTGGGTGACGGTGGCAATTACTTTAATTCAAACACTCAGGAGACAGAGACAGGTGAATCTCTGTGAGTTTGAGGGCAGCCTGGTCTACAGAGCGAGTGCTAGGACAGTGAGGGCTACACACACAAAAAAAACCCTGTCTTGAAAAACTGAAAAAACAGGAAACGAAAGAAAGAAAAAGAAATGAACCAAAAGTTTGCTCAAATTTTCCAAACCAGGAATGGCTTGGATGCCAACATTTTTTCTTTCTTTTTTTCAATTACGTTTACATGTGTAAATTTTATTTCAAGTCAAATCAGTTTGTGAGAGACAGGAAAGGCCAAGGCATTGTATGCGACCTTTTCTGTCGATTTTCTTCCATCTTAGATATTAAATCTTGATCATGGGGTACCATGATGATGCTCCACTCCTCCACTAGTGTAGGCTGAGGGGGTTGATATTCCCCAAATGGCACTCAATATGAGGATGTTTCTCATGGTGAATGTAGAGTCAAAATTTTGGTTGTTAAAATTGAGGTATATTTTATTCATTTCTCTATATAAATGATAAAATGCTTCATGTAAGCAATTTATACCAGGAGTCACAAAGTTATATAATGTTAAAATAAGTTTTTTATTTATTTACATGAGAAAAATCAAAAGTAGCTAAATAATGGAGCAATACTGATGTTTTTAGCAATTTTCTTGAAGTTTGTGTTTATCATTCCCTGGTTTTAATGTTACTTTTATAATATATGTATGCATCTTTAAATAATATATTTTTTCATTTACTTTTTGAAAATATTCTGTAGTTGCATTACTTATTCTGTGATTTACACATTTTCTTTAATATAATAATTAAAAATCACTCCACAGTTGAGCATTGAGTTAATTTTATTTTTGCAACATGTATATACAATTATTCAAAAAGAAAAATATGTATTTACCTTTTCTATCTACAAACACACTAGGGTTGGTCTTCATCCTTTTTCTTGTTGTTATCCTGCTGATTTTTCTTTCTTGCTTTTTCCTGGAAACAATTTCTCGGGCTATTTTGACACTTGCAGGTTATAATCAAGACACACCTGTTCTTGGACTTCTAGTGATGTATCATTTTCCAGAGTTTTGCAAAAGACCACAATTCAACCTTTAGTGTTTTCTCTTAAAGCTTGTCTATTTATCTATCTATTTGATCTATCTATCTATCTATCTATCTATCTATCTATCTATCTATCTATCAGTTTTTCTAACTATGATAATATAAATCTTTGTCAATATCATTAATTTTAAAACACATAAACACATTTCATCAGTTCTGTGGGATCTAATGCCCTCTTCTTCTGCCTGGTACCCAAACAAGTGTGGCATTCATTCACACTCTTACACATAAATGAAAATAATAAAAATAAATTTTTGAGAAATTTATCCCATTATAGCTTTCACTTGCTTCTCTGAGGTACATTTAATTTTACAAGGAATTGCCTTTTATATCTCTAATTTTTTTTTTTTTTAGAAAAGAAAACAGTTTCATTATACATACCAATCCAAGTTCTTAGTTCCTCCCCTCCTCCCATTCTCTCCACTTACCTTGCTCCACAACCGACCCCCCATCCACTCCTTAGAGAGGGTAAGGCACATTGCTTTGGGGAAGGTTCAAGGCCCTCCCAGGCTGAGCAAGGTATCCATCCAAAGAGAATTGGTTCCCCAAAAGCCAGTACAAACAGTAGGGATAAATTCTGGTGCTCCTGCCAGTGGCTTCACAGCCTGCCCCAGTCATGCAATTGTCAACCACATTCAGAGGGACTAGTCTGAACCTATCTTTTTTATATGTAACATTTAACTCAAATTTTGTTTTCTTCTTAGGCTGCATTTCTAGTTGGAATTTTTAAAGATATTTATTTTTGTCAAGTTTGCAAATATTTTTCATATCTGTGATCTGTTTTCATATAGTTGAGTACAACTGTTTCTAAATTTAGTGGACTTTTGCTGATTGGTTGTAAATAGTTGACCTTTTGTGTCCTATCAAAGTGGAATCCTCATCAATACAATAAAACACATTGTGTTTGAGGAGAAAGACATAATAAAAAGCAAGCAAAAGAAAATGAAAAGATTCATGTTGTAATGGAAGAAGTAAAACTCTATGCACACAGATGATACAAACTTGTAGACAGAAAATCCCAAGGGATCCACATTTCCAAATACATAATTAAAGCTGACACTTCTGGTAAAATATGAGTATTATCAAAATCAGTTATATTTATGCATACTTTTCAATAAAGAATTAAATGTTTAAAATAAGAATCAAACCCATTTACAGAAACACCAAGAACAATAAAAAAAGAGAACAAATTTTAATAAAGTTCTAGAACATTTTACAGTGTAATCTGGGAAAGACTGTTGATAAATATTTCAGTTCTACATAACTTGAGATCTGTTTATAGATAAAATGACTCACATTTAGATGGGAATATTCTTCATGTTATTATTTTTTATTTTATTTTTTTAAAAAAACATATTTTTATTTTACATGCTAATCCCAGTTCCCACTCCCTCTCCTCCTCTCATTCCCTGCACCTTATCCACTCTCCAGAGAGGGCAAGGCACATTACTCCAAATAAGAGTCAAACCAAAGCCCTCCTCACTATATCCAGACTGAAGAAGGTTTCCATTCAAAGACAATGAGTTCAAAATAAACCAGTACAAGCAGCAGGGACAAATCCTGGTGCCACTGCCAGTGGCCCAGCATTCTGCCCAAGCCATACAACTGTCACCCACTTTCAGAGGGTCTTATGCTGGGTCCTTCCCTGTCCAGTCAGAATTGGTAAGGTCCTATTAGCTCATGGCTGTTTCAGTGGGTGATCCCAACATGCTCTTGACCTCTTTGCTCATATTCTGACTCCCCTCAAACTTCAATTGGACTTTGGGAACTTAGCCCAGTGCTCTGCTGTGGCTCTCTGCCCATCTTGATCAGTTTCTGAATGAAAGTTCTATGGTGACATTTAAGGC
>JAQHUG010000266.1:68854-84467 GCA_028555095.1 Dicrostonyx torquatus | reverse complement strand
ACTGGGATCTATATATGTTTCTCTTATGGTTCACCTTGTTACTTAGTTCCTCTAGGGTCCTGTAGTCTCATTATCCTTTGCATTACAGCTAGTATCCACTTATGAGTGAGTGCATACCATGTTTATGTTTCTGGGTCTGGATTACCTCTCAGAGTATTTCTTTTCTAGTTCCAACCATTTGCATGTAAATTTCAAGATGTCATTTATTTTTTTTAACCTCTGATAGTACTCCGTTGGGTAAATGTACCACTATTCTTTGGTTGAGGGTAGTCTCTGTTGCTTCCAGGTTCTGGCTATTACTAAATAATGCTGTTATGAACATAGTTGAACATATGTCCTTGTAGTATGATTGAGCATCCTTAGGGTACTGCTGGGTCCTGAGGTTGGTTGATTTCCAATTTTCTGAGATACTGCTATACTGATTTCCAGACTGTTTGTGCAAGTTTGCATTCCTACCAGCAATGCAGGAGTGTTACCCTTACTCCACATCCTCACTCACCTCTTGATCCTCTTTGTGTAGTTGTAAGCTGTGTTTCAGAGTTCCTCTGAGGTTACAGGGGATAGGTAAGATGGGAATATTCTTGTATTTTATGTACTGCATGAAAAGACTGCCTGTTAGAATTATACCTGGTTTCTTGTAGAAATTTACAAACTGGTTATCAATTCTGGAGATAAGTGCAAGTGATCCACACTTAGCCATAAAAGTAAACATACAGGTTTCTTTTTAATGGTACAAAAAAAGAAATATCCAAAACCCAATTCTGTAGTTAAAAACAAAAAGACAAAATAGGTGAATCTGAATTTGTGAATCTCATATTTTTGATATGTTAATAACAACATTAATGAAACAAATGAGGATATTATGCTGTGTTTGTCATTCACTTGTTTGACAAGGGACTTGTGTACAGAATACATAAAAAAAACTTACAGTGTTGCAGTATGACCCAAAGAGTTGAATAAGCACTTCTGTAAAATGGTAAAACAACTAGCTTTCTGATTAAAAATACGCTCAACATATTCCTTAAAGGTATACAAACTGAAACCATAATTAAATACCTCTTCTTATAATGACAAAATAAAAAAAATAGTTGGCAATGTGAAATGGCAAGAATGCAGAGAAATGGGTATTCTTAAGCATTGTTCCTGGGAATATAAAATGGTTCAAGAGTTTTGGGATACAGTTTAATACTTTCTCAAGCTATTAAATATAGATGTATTATATAATAGAGTAATCTTATTCCTTAAATCTATAAAGGACAAATGGAACATACATACAATGGTTCAAAACAAAATTATTCATGACAGCCTCCAAGAGGATTTAATATCAAACATTCCTTAAGGTGATGCATAGGGAAGCAAAATGCACAGCAGTCACACATGGGAGTCATTGAGCTCTAACAATGGCGTGGACACTGATAGATGCTACTACACGGATATTTGTAGTAAGTGAAATAACTCATAATGACTCATGCATTTTATTCTTACATTGTATAAAATGCTCATAGGAGGGGACATGGAACTCCTAAAAACACAGCTTTATGAAATGATAAATATGTCCTAAATTTAAATTGTTATCTTAGTTGCGAATTTCTGTAATATATCAAAAACACTATGTAATTTTGATGTTGGGATTAATGGTAGGTAGACGCGCCTCGGCAGAGTTATTTCAGAGAAGAGCAGCTGGCTCCTGTTAGGCTCTCATTAGGCACTTGGATGCTAATCATTTTGAGTGACTTGCCAGCTAAGGTTATATGACATGGTAAATTTAAAATGTATTAAGAATGTACAGTACTGCGATATAGTGTTAGAGATATAATTGTACAAATTAATGGCTAATATTAAGACATTTAGCAAAAACGTCTGTTTTAGTTCTTAGTTTTTCTCTGGATAACACTGAAGGTTTGGTCTATGGAAAAGGTAACTTTATTAATTATTTTTGAAAACTAATTTTGCTATTATGGTTTTAATTCTATAGATCATGTGGATATCAAGAGACAATTGGGCAGTAGTGGGTTCTCAGTTCCTTCTTTCTGCCATATGAATCAGGGATCAAACTCAGGGCCTCATAATTGATGACAAGTGCCGTTACCTACTGAAACATCTTGCTGGCCCTGCAAATGAAATTTTTTTGTGTGTACTTAGTTCATATTTTTTCTTTCTTTCTTTTTTATTTTAAACCTATGGACTTAAATAATTTTTCAATTTCTCACTGACTTTTCTCCCTATACTCAGAGATGGACAACTGAAGAGACATCTAGGGAAATCATTATACATCTATCTCCAAAATACTTAATACACAAAATACACAAGTTTTAGATCTGTAAACGTATTCAAAAAATGTGGAATCTCCTAGTGGTTGAAAAATAACTAGCTTTTTGTCCCATTAACATGGTGCCATTAACTGTCTTTGTTGGAAGTAGAATAATTAATAATTAACAGCATGGGAAGGATATAAAGATGATGAATTGATTGAACAAGTATTTATTGAGATGATTTTTGTGAAGATGCTGAGCTACTAGCTGTGAGAGAAGGAAAAGGCGCAGTTGTCCTTTACATGGAAGTGATGTTTAATCAAGGAGACAGAGGGTGGACAGTTGATCAGCCCTGACAGATCTCCAGGTGCTAGTGACGCTGAATGTTGGTGTATGATTCAATGATGGTTTATGGAGTCTTCAGAGAAAAGTGAGAATTGTAACAAATCCTGAAAAGTCATCTTATTCATTTTTGATTTTAACGGCTCTGAGTGACTCACTGAAATCTCAAGGTACGTGAGATCTGTATCCAGCACAAACCAGTTTTTAACTTTATTGTATAATCCTCCCTGACTTCCTAGAGGCTGGAAGCTTTGACCAGAAGCATACACTGTGCACAAATACAAAAGAATACTTACTAACGACTTAGAATTAGCTTTTCCAAATATCATTGATCTCAAAGGGTATGCATTGCTGCTAGACACAAAGATGTTCTCTTCAGAGTAGAAGGCAGATTCCAGCTGATGTAACAAATAAAACAAAATCCTATTTGGCACTGTGTAAAAACTCCTTGCCTTAGCGTTCCAAGAGATATTTTTCACTTCCCACAGACAGCAGAAATTTTGAAGTAATGGAAACACCTTCTAACCACTCCACAGTAGAGCTGAGGGTAAGAGCTGTGTGTGGGACCATTGGGCACAAATGTTATTCTTGCAGTCCCTTTGGAGGTACTTACTGCAAGGCAACTGCAGCAGGTGGCAGTGCTTATGCTAGGAAGATAACTGTAAAATTTTACTGACCATCATCAAATAAGACTGGACTATGAGACATTACATGTTTATTGATGGAAATAAGATAGTGTGAAGGCAAATTATACGATAAAATTATAGAGCAATAGCTCTGCCAAGATAATTTATTCATTGAAGTTAATTGCAAGTAAAATGACCTTTATATTTTTAAATTTGATGAAATTTTCTTTAATATTCTGTATAATAAAAAAAGCTAAAAGTATTAGCCTAAATGTTAAAAATCTAGGTTCTTCCCTGGAATACTCATCAGAGTTCTAAAATACACATTTATATCACAATACACAATCATGTTAATGTGGAATTCCAGATGAAATTGAATCCTAATGTGTGGTATAAATAGAAAAACAAATTATAAATATCTGCATTTGTGAGAAAGGGGAAAGAGAGACTGAGAAAAAAATCATTATTAATCAGTAACCTCTGGTAATCTGGCCAACAATGTTTTCACCTTTCTTTTTGTAGCATATGAAATTATAAAAATATGATATATAATAAAATATTCATATACCTTTTAAATAATATAGAAATAATGGAAACTTTCAAGAAAATATGCACATCATTTTATCATGAAAAGTCTAAGTGTGACTTCTATTAAATTAATAAAGAAGGCAGATATGGCTACAGAATTCAATTTTTTTATATATATTTTGAGACAAGGTTTCGCTGTAACTTTTGAGCCTGTCCTGGATAGCTCTTCTTGCCTAGGCTGGCCTTGAACTCACAAAGATCTGCTACCTCCCGAGAGCTGGGAAAAATGCATATGCCACCACCGCCTGGCTCCAAATTCAAATTTTTAATCATGCTTCAAAAGTTGAAATAGAAGCTGGAATATATTTTAAATATATGCAACAGACAAAGCATTAGCACTAAAGCACAGAGTATTTTAATACAATTTAATTTAGAAAGTCTAATTAAAGGAGGCAGAAAATGGGTATAGAAGTTTCAAAGGAATTTTAGAAGGCAAATTAAAGTGTCCAATAAATATATAAAAGGTTAGTTAACTGCACAAAATTAGTAATTATGAACCAACACTCCTAAATTTTTTAGTTTATCATATCCATTAAAGAAAGTGACAGTAATCAAATAACACAAGAAATAAAGAACATGCCTCTTCATTTAGGAAAAGCTAAATATTATGAGATTCACATCACAAATCTAAAAATATTTGTATTTAATTAAGTAACTGCACTTTTAAGGCTATCCATCGCAATTAAACTGAATCGATTATACTTAAAATTAGAGTATATACTGATTAGAATATATATGAGTAATATATCAATTAGAATTTAGGAATAGTTTGTTAATGCCCAACTATGTGTGGAATCTTTGTGATAATGACAAAGAGCAAATGAAGGCAATGCTATAAGGTAGAGATACATATCTGAACTCCTCCAGTAATATCCAGGTGGGTCTGCTATACTCATAAGTCTGCAGCTGTGCAATATGGCAGCTACGCAGTGGTAACACTGGTGACCTATGTTTGAGCTTCAAGCAGTTTTGTAGCTAATGGTTTGAGGAGAATGGAATGGAGTGTTTACAGCACATTTCTACTAAAACATCAGTATATAATTTTGTTAATTTTGTGTGGGACATCTGTATACAATATACATTAAATGTTCATTGGTAGATGTGAATTTTTATATTACTCATATAATTGCCCTATTTTACCATAACATTCCATACTAATTTTGTGCATCACAAGCATCCCAAGTGTTGATCTATGAGATGACTCAGTGAACAGCTTTATGGTGGAGATAAGCCCTTTCTTCTATATATCTGTATGCCTGTTGTGGGAATATACATAATTAAAACAAAATTTAGCAGAGTTGCTTCATAGAGTATTAGGGAAAAATGATGATTTCTGAGGAGGCTCATGAGTATCCTGCTCTCAGCAATCTTTACCCAGCCTCTTGTGACCTAAATTCCATTAAAATAATATTTTGGTTAATAACTTGTTTTCTGCACATCCTCACTAAAATATACTTTAGAAAGGATGAAAACAAAGATTTAACCATGATATTTGCATTACATAGAGCCTGAGAGACAAGGTTTGGAAGTCTGAAATCCTATAATGTCTTTAGTGGACGAAAATAGAGTCCAGGTCAGGAGAACTGACATCTAGGGCTTTCAGATGGTATCTTATTTGCAGAAATGCACATAGGGCTCTGCAGCACCAAGGGAGGGAGAAGGGGTCTGGAGGAACTGAGTGGTTTGGGACCTTTGAAGGGAAAGTCGTTATTGATTGCTGAACTAATGGCTCAGACTCTCAAGTGCCCTTGATGATTGGACTGTGGGCAGAATCAGCAGCTTAGAACTCATTTTAGTCACAAGATGTAATTTCAGAATCCTTAAGTTAAAAAAAAACCCTACATTTGTTTTCTTAGTATAGTAGGATTATTAAAACAATAATGCATTTAGTTCATCATTTTAAATATTTTACAGTTAGTTTAAAATAAAATAGTTTATGTGACATTTTCATATCAATATAAATAATTGAAAACATATAATTTTAAGCAAAACATCTCAAATTGCCTCATAATAACTTTGTCATTTTATAGATTCCTATATAGATTTATCCCCACTTTATAAAAAAATTTGGAGTTATATTAACACATTGCTGTAGTTGTCAGTCGTTCTTGGTTCTACCCTAGGTCTCTGAGCCACCCAGCTTCAATGCCCTGATTATTTAGGCAGTGCCAGTAAAGGCCTCAGGTTAGAGCAGCCGTTGGTTAGGCAATCTCACGAGCTCTGAGCCACCATTGCCCCAGCACATTTCATAGGCAGATTGTGGGTCACAGATTTTGTGACTGGGTTGGTGTTTCAGTCCCACCACAGGGAGCCTATGCTGGTTATGGGTCACAACTAGTTCAGGCTCCATATCCTCCATTGCTAGGAATACTTGCTAGGGTCACTGTGTCGGTTCTAGAAAGTTTCCACTGTGCTAGTTTTCCACATCACCCACTAAATGCCCACCCATTTCAGTCATATCTCCCTGAACTTCCTCCCCTTCCTCCATTCCTCCCTCTCTCATTTGATCCCTCCTGTTCCCATCTCAATCTTTCCCATGTCCACTTACAAAATCTGTTGCATTTCCCCTTCCCGAGGAGAGCCATGCATCCCCTCCTAAACCTCTCCTCTTTATCTATCTGTCAGCCTGTCTGTCCGTCCGTCCGTCCATCCATCCATCCATCCATCCATCCATCCATCCATCCATCCATCCATCCATCCATCTATCTATCTATGGATTGCAGTAACTAAGCACAAATCAAACTTAGTAATGAAATGATTTCTAATCATATTCTGCTATATTCATACGGCCAGTGCCTCATCAGAAATGCTAATCAGGTCTTATAGGGGCTCACCAAAACTGAAACAGCAACCAGAAAGTCTACTCTGCTTACCTGCTGCAATTGCTTAGCTGGGTTTTTGTTTGACTCCTAATAGTGGGAGTAGGGATTGTCTCTGACTCTTGCCTGCTCGTGAGACCTGTATCTTCCTATTGGATTGCGTCATGGGCCTTGATAAAAGGGATTATGCCTAGTCTTATTGCATCTTGTTATGCCAAGTTCAGTTGATATCACTGGGAGTTGTGAAACAGGAGCAGTGCATCTGGGAAGAGGTGAAATGGGGAGAGTTGGAAGGACAGGAGGAGGGAAGATTGCAATTAGATGTATTGTTTGGGAGAAGAATAAATAAAATAAAAGTTATATATTCCTTGTATGCTTAGCTTTAGTACAATCTAGTTGGAAATGAATACTAATTTTAGTATTTAGTTAAGGATCTAATACTTTAACAGGACAAGTGTTATTTATTTCTATTGTTATGGCATTCTGCATGCTAG
Source organism: Dicrostonyx torquatus (assembly GCA_028555095.1). Taxonomy (NCBI): domain Eukaryota; kingdom Metazoa; phylum Chordata; class Mammalia; order Rodentia; family Cricetidae; genus Dicrostonyx; species Dicrostonyx torquatus. The sequence continues at coordinate 77,346 of JAQHUG010000266.1, read as the reverse complement.
GAATCAATTCTATTCTCTTCTGTTTTGTTAGAAAATGTTTTACTTAAAGTTTAATTCTGGTGTTTCTTTTCTTTTCTTTTTTTTGCTAATTCTTTGAACATATATTTATCTTACACCTGTTTTTTTCTTTTTTTCTGGTCAGGTCTCCCTCTCAACTCCTTCATTTATATCTTTGTCATTCTAAACACAGAGCCATTGTCAATCTGCTTTGTTCTTCCTTCACAGTCTAACAGATAGATCAGAATGGTGTGCATTCAATGCAAATAAAGCAAGCAACAACCATTTCTGTTCTGCAAGTTGTTTTAAAGTTGTTGATAGAAGCAGGAACCAACTATAGAATGTAATTTCAGGTTATTTTGCTTTAAGAGAACATTATACTTACATTTCTACATCTAGGCTCTGGAAAACTACAAACTTCTGTATTAGGAATAACCAAAAGCTGTTTCATGAACATGATATAGTCATGACATTTGTGAGTTCACTTCAGCTGTAATTAGATAAAAGAACTGCTTCTCAATATTTTGTCATCGTTGGGGAGACCCTAGTCCTTCTTGAAGAACCATTGGCAGTTAATAGTTGTTCCAAGAGGGGATGTGACATTTTCTTCATTAATGTGGGCACTGTCAGGTGGTTCTTTCTCAGGTAAGTATTGTTCCACACTGTCTTGGTTTAGCATGCTGGTTAAAAATTGTTATAGATAATGACCAGGATAAAAAGCTAAACAAAGGAGATTAGATTCAGGCTCTTGTTTTGAAAATAATAATAATTTAAAGAAGGCAAACTACTGTGTGATAATGCTTTTGTAACTTTAAAGATTTGTTACTCATATTGGTTTAATAAAATTCTGTCCAGTAGCCAGACAGGAGGTATGGATGGAGCAAACAGAGAATTCTGGGAAGAGGAAAAGCAGAGTGTCAGTTACCAATCAGACATAGATAAGAATTATGGGTTAATCTAAGTTGTAAGAACTAGTTAATAATAAGGCAAAGCTAATAGATCAAACAGTTTATAATTAATATAAACCTTTCTGTATTTCTTTTGGACTTACTGGTGTGGAGCCAGGTGGGACAGAAACTTCTGTCTATAATACATATGTATATATACATATATATGTATATATAATCAAAATTACAGTACATCTTTTTTTAAACAGTATATTTAGATAATGGCAACTATAGACTTCTATTACATCAGCAAATTAAAGGCCAATGTTGTACATGTAATACAACTTTAAAGCTCAAATAGGAAATATCAGCTTTTAATCTTTCTATTTCCAGTTATATGTATGAAGCACATACACAAAATACAAATGTGTGCCAATTTCTGAGATCAACTCTGATTTCATGGGAAGTTAAATCCAAATTTTCTTTATATTCTGAAAGAACAAGTATACAGTATGCAATGTACATATACGCAGTGTGAAGAATTTTAATTTTATGTTTTGGCTAGTCTTAAAAGAAGAAAATAAAAGGACATCAGAAATACTGTTGACTAGTAAAATTGTATGCACATCTGGGAAAAGAATACATGATTGGAGGCTATGGGATCTGACCTGTCCATTGCTTTGTACTCTGTGAGCTGTATTTCAATGAGCCTTAAGCAGGGATTATGTTGTCAGTTAAATAGCCAAGCCACAATGCGAGCAGGCATGCTGCCAGATCAGCATGCCTGTGAAACTGTTTTTACTACTAATGTTTATAAACAACCATATGCTTGAGTTTTTGCCTATTTTCAAAACTGGGACATTCCTTGCAATTACTGGTATGTCTTAAAGTAATTTCTATAATGATTTGAGGATCTTTGGATATTCTCTAATTTAATCCATGCCCTCACTCTTATTTCTAATTTATCTTATTGTTAAGCTTTAATTCTGCTATCTCTATGTCTCCAAATACCAAGCAGTCCTTATTCTTGAGAAAAATAGCTCCCTCCACTTTAAGTTTAGGTCACGTCCAGTGGTCTACTGCATAAACTAATTTAGCAGATTATTGCTTAGTTCATTAACAATAAATCTGATTATGCTTATAGCCAAGTCAAGAAGCAGTGGATCAAATAAATTTTGCAGACAACATATTTATCATTGTTGCCTTGGATTTAATGCACTGACCTGGCAGGATGTTCATGAACAACACATTTAAATTCTTGTGGCATTTTTTTTTCACTTGGAATTGGACAGATTTAATCAAGTCCATACCCTTTACTTTGTGGGCATCTTTCCACAAGCATCAGATACAATATCGAGATGGCTGTTTGTGATTGGCTATTTGATAAGGAAACACCATTCTGTTAAAAAAAATGCAGATTTTATAATAAAAATGAAAGTGCTGCTATGAACTCTTCTCTGTTGAGGCAGAATTAACAGATGCGCAACATCGTAATTCAAAACCAAACTCATCCTACAAGGGTAACTCAGTATGGATAATTCTAAGTGCCTTCAGTTGCCCCCCCTCTTTTTTGTTACTCAGAAGGGTATAATTAAATGCGGTATTTGAGAGATAAATGCACTGTGCTTAGACTGTTCATTGTTATGTGTTTTTGTAAAGTAAAATACAAATGTAAGAAAATAATCTCAATGTCTGAGTGGTAGCATTTTGATGAGTAGTTACATTTATATTCAGCTCTAATATCCAATTCATTTCTCACAAAAAATTAAAAAACTAAAAAGCTACAAATACGTGTGTGTGTGTGTGTGTGTGTGTGTGTGTGTGTGTGTAAGCATAAGCTACTACAGAGAGCTGCATGCCATCATGTTAGAACTGAGTGAAAAAAGACGGACATAATACAAGATGTAAAATTTCCGAAAGACCTTTAATTTCTGACTAATAAGAAAGGGGTAACTCAGGAGTTTACAATTTTTAACCTCTTTATCAGGCTAGAAAATACTGCATTAATATTCCAACTGATTACGAAAATCTAAAAGTCACATGTGATATGCACTGTGCTCTAAATCCATTATGTCCCATGAATTTTAAAGAAAATTTGTCTAATCTAATAACAATCAGGTAGAGAATGGACCAAGGAAAATGGGGTTGAAATATATTAACTATTTTCTTTGTGTCATTTTTCTTTCATTTTTTTATAAAATTTTAAACTTATTTGAGAAAAAGGAGTTTTCTGTAGAAGATATTTTTCTGAGATATGAAGAAATGGTTTTAAATGAAAAGTAGTTGAAGTAGTTACTTCAATTTTAAGTACAGATATCTATATAGTTTGACTTTCAGAATAATCTTAGCACACTTTTATTATAGCCATGTATTAATGTCTGGATAGATGGACATTAGATTGCTCTCATTGAAACTGAACACAAACTGGTTTGAAGCGGAATAGCATTAATACAAGCTAATTTCAACTTAAGTTGACATTTCTTAATATTTAAAAGAGACCTATTTGATAACAGCAGACACATTCTTGTAAACATTGCCAATCACATCCTCAGATCCAGATAAAACAGTGGTGTTGAGTTCCTTGGTTATTACTATGGTTTTTCGTTGATTAACTTACATCAGGACTTTTATAATGGTTTCCTTTTCCTTCGTTGGTCAAGTTCAAATAGTAGCATTCCAATTCTCATTGAAAGTCGATATACTTGCATCTGCATTAATATTCATGAAGATTCTCAAATTGTCAATAACTTTAGAATCTGTGATTTATTTTATAAGAAATTGAAAATAAAGTTAACACACCAATGTCTCCATTTTCTGTAATCATATTTGAAGATTTCATTTTACTTGTATTGATGCCAAAAACACTGTGTTCGGATGAGAAAAGCACAGAATCAAATGTGGAATTGAAGTCTACGTTGGCTGTGAATATGTATAAACCAAATGGTTTCAAAGAAATCCATGAAAGTTTAGTGACAGTCTAAATGCAGATGAATCCTGGGGACAGGGCAGATGTGGTGGCTATCAGTATTATAGACAAGAAAAACCCAGGAGAGGATGAGATTAACATTTAGCAGAACATGCCCAAATGGCACATTTATTTGAAACTTGATAGTGACTTGTTTTGATTTTTTTATTAGTTTATAAAGCGTATGTGTATACTTTGTGTAAGAATTTTTTATTGAATTCAGATATAGGTTTGGGAGAAAAGTAAATTAATAATAATGATTATTACTTTAATAAAACATGGTGCTTAGTGCCATTAAAGAGTAGGATATGCCCTATGAGTACAACTTAGTTTGTATACAGGTACGGTTCAATAAGTTCTAGTATTCTGATGGTGTTTCAGTTTATCTAGTTACTTCTATAGAAAGAAATATATTTCATATTTTTTGTAGAAGAATTAACACCACAAGGAAAGTACTTATCTTTTAATTTATAGTATTTCATTGTATATTTGCAAACAGAAGACAATTATATTAACTGTTTGTTATCCCAGTATGACTGTAAAGATATTGATATTTAATGATGTTTTTTTCAATGACATCTTTTTAGAAAATAATACTAAGTAGAACAAAGAGCAGACCATAAAAGTGTGGATACAATTATGTCCTTTCTAATAAATATTAAAGGTGGGAAAGCCATAGGAAATCTGACAATAATCACAATGTTTTTATTTGTTTATTTATTCATTTATTTATTATGTTGCACTTCAGGAATTTCTTTATTATTTTGGAAACTGTACTAATAATAAAGTGAGATACTGTTGCACAAATAAAATATTTATTCTAAAAAATATAAAATGAGGATGATACTATAAAATCCTTTAAACTGAAAAATACCATGCTAAAATCATAAGAAAGGTTGAGTTCTACATACAATTGTGGACTGGGAGAAAAGTGTCTTACTCATGTTCATATATTGTATGCCTGGTCCTTGTCTGGTGGAATTATTTGGAATGGTGGTAGACACTTTTAAAAAGGTGGTATAGCAATATTTTGTTTGTGCTTAACAAATAAAGCTGGCCTGAGGATCAGAGTGTGCAACTAGCCACTGGTTAGTCATAGAGTCCAGGCAGGGGTGCCACACACTTTTAATCCCAGTGCTTGGGAGGCAGAGGCAGATGGAACTCTGTGAGTTCAAAGCCACCTGGAATCCACAACATTGATCCAGTTGAAAAGAGAAATAGAGCCATGCAGTGTTGGCTCACACCTTTAATTAATCAGGAGACAGGAAGTGATATGGCTGGGTGGAGAGAGGAATATAAAGCCTGAACAGATGGGAGCTAAGGATCAGTCAGGTTTCATAGAGGCAGCATTCAGTCTGAGGATTTGTAGGCGCAGGATAGCCTTTTGTTCTGAGGATTCAGCAGAAGTAAGAACTGGTGACTGGTTGCTCTGCTTCTCTGATCTTTCAGCATTAACCCCTATATCTGACTCCAGGTTTTTATTATTAAATCCAATTAAAATTCACGCTACATTTTGGAACCTAGCTGGAAGTAGTAAGATATTTAGCACGTGTTCTTCTCCCCATCCCTCTCTCTTCCTGTCCACCATGAAGTGGGCAGTCTCTAACATGCTCCCGCTGCTATGTTCTCTTCCTAAATACATGAATTGGGACAATTTTATGCTGAACATGAGACAAAATAAACCTTTAATCCTTTAAATTGTTTCTTTTAAGCAGTTGGTCACAAATATGAGAAGCATAACTATACACACGACATAGATAAGCTGTAATACGTTAATGGGTATTCCACTTGCAAATGATAAAGGATAGATACGCTTGTTCTGGGGAATAATTAGTTATTGATCTGTGAGGGGCTGTCATATATTAAAACCTAGACTTAGAACCCAATACATTCCAGAGATTGTGTAACCTATCTTTTTGAGGACTAGACAGTAAACAGCAAATGACTCTCTTGTGGTCTTAATCTAAATCATTGGCATAAAAATATTCTGAAAGCTTATGTTACTACTTATTGTGAGGGGCATGCCAAAATTTAAAAAGTTTAACTAATAGAAAGTTAAAAAGAAATGAAATATTGTAATACCTCAGGAGTGATATAATTCTAATGTTTCCAGTGAATATGTATATTTAATAATACCGAGCAATTAAAAGTCTTATTATTATTCAGAGTTTTTAAGGTCATTATAGTTTTTTTTAGTATTGAAATACAAAAATTGAAAAAATATTATCCTGCAAATCGAGAAAAGTTCCATATTTTATTCCATAATATATGAATGCGAGGAAATGTTAGAAATATCATTTTATGGCATATGATGTGGAAGAGAAAATATATCCTTCTTTCACAATATGTACACCAAAGCTCCTGATCAAATGCCTTTGCTTTCTCCATCATTACTGCAAATAATTTGTGAGCAGAGATACACACCACCCATCTCTTTGGGTTGACTTTCACATCCCCAGAAACAGACTGAAGTCTCCCCAGAGTGTTCAGATTCACAGTTTGAGAAACATTGTCCCAGTTAGACAGAAAAAAAGATAATTACAAGAACAATTTGCAATCTCTAGGTGATTTAGAAAACAGGAGTAGACTGCAAGTTATATTATCATCTTAAATGACAAAATATAATTACTGCCTGGGAGGGCTTTGTTCTGGGAGCCTGCAGGCTTTCCAGTACAAGAGCACAATGTATCACTCAGCTTGCTTTCCATCTCTGCTCCTGTCTCTGGGTCTACCCTTTGTGATCAGACTGAAGCTGAGAAATCGTGTTTCTTTTGATAATTTCTGGCAGGAGTCATAGTAATGAAGTCTCACATCAACACACCAAGGCAGTAAGTCTCTTAGAAATTTGTGTTCTACACTTGCAGGAACATTTTGCATATTTCTGATAAATATGTTAAAAAGTTACTATGTCAGAACTGTTATATGGTCATATGGTTATTTTTTCATACTTCTTAATATTCAATAATTAATTTATAATTTCTAATGTTAAGTATTCTGACTTGGAATTTCAAATTCAGTTTTGATTTCTTAATCTGAGATCTTCTGACTCAGTCTAGCCCATCATATATTTTATAATACCTGTCATATAACTTCAACATGGGTATTTAGAAATGTATGCATTCATGATTTTTTAAGGAAGTATACATTAGTTCTAAGAAGGGAAGCTATGAGTGCTATGTTGTATTATATCATACCCACAAACTATGCTAACTGTAGTTCTAGGCCACACATTTAGTTCAAGGTTGACTGAGAATCTTCGTTTCAGGCTATGTAGTTGCCAATGTTATCCAGTGACAATTCTATGGTATGGAAAAGCTGACTAATTTTGTTGACAGGTCTTTCTCTCAGGAACCCCTTGAAACTGACTACACTAGATCTTTAATATAGCTGACCCAGTGAATATAAACTAACTCATTACATTATTTAGATGATATAATAGTTTAAAATTTTTCAATATACACACCAATACATTGCAAGATATAGGTTATTAATCCATGGCTTAGGGAGGAATCTGTTTTGCTGAATTTACAGATAGTTTTCAGGGAGTCTTGAAAACCCTGCTTGTCCAAAGACCATGTATTATTGAGTAGCAAAGACAGCAAAGATCTAAGTTTGCAACAATGTGACCAGAGTAGTTTTAATTAAATTATTTATTTTTAAATATTTTTGACATTTCATTAATTTTATTAAAAATGGGTTATTTTCCTCAAATAACATCCACTGTTTAGGCTCTTTCTACCCTCAATCCTCTATGTTCCTCCCTATTTTTGCTACCATCTGGATTCACCCCTTTCTTTTTCTCGTTAGGAATAAAAAGGCTTCTAAGTTGTCTTAGTTAGGGTTTCTATTGCTGTGAAGAGACAGCTTGACTACAGCAACTCTTATAGAAGAGAACATTTAATTATGTGGTATACAGTTTCAGAGTTTCAGTCTGTTACTTCCATGGTAGAAAGCAAGGCACTAGGGTGCTAGAGAAGAATCTGAGAGTTCTTACATCTTGATCCACATACAAAAGGAAGTGGTATGAGACCTGGGTGATATCTTGAGCATAGGGGACCCCAAAGCCAACCCACCCTTCAACAGTGCCACACCTACCCCAACAAAGCCACACCTCCTAATAGTGCCACTCCCTATGAGCTTATGGGGGCCAATTACATTCAAACTACCCCATAAAAGATAATAAAATAAAATAAATAGAATATGACACAACAGAACAAAGCTAACATTTTGGAATAAGACAAAACAAACAAACAGAAGGAAAGAGCCCAAATAAAGGCACAAGAAACAGAATAGACACAGATACACTCATTTGCATACTGTAGAATCCTATAGAAACACTACACTGAAAGCCAAGATATGTTCGCAAAGGATACGTAAGGTAAAAAGAGAATATGTGTGTGTTGTGTAAAATATAAAAGTAATATACAAAATTTAAAAAGTTCCAACCCAATATTATAAACACTCAGCTCTAATGGGATGCCTTCATCAAACCCCATCAAATCCCTCCCCTAGGGCACAGGGAACTGTGTGGAAGAGGAAGTGAACCAGGGAATGGAAGACAGCAAGGAAACAAGGCTCTCTAAATCAGTGGGATCGATACATATGTAAATTTATACAGAATGATGCAGCATGCAGAGAAAACA
>JAQHUG010000266.1:6592-54118 GCA_028555095.1 Dicrostonyx torquatus | reverse complement strand
GAACCTGGAAACAACCTAGGTGCCCCTCAATGGAAGAATGGATCAAGAAAGTGTGGAATATATACACATTAGAATACTACTCAGCAGTAAAAAACAATGACATCTTGAATTTTGAATACAAATGGATGGAAATAGAAAACACTATCCTGAGTGAGATAACCCAGACCAAAAAAGATGAATATGGTATGCACTTACTTTTTAGTGGATTCTAGCCATAAACAGAGGACATTGAGCCTATACTTTGCAATCCTAGAGAAGCTAAATAATAAGGTGAACCCAAAGAAAAACATATATAGGTCCTCCTGGAAATTGGAAGCAGACAAAATTGCCAGGCAAAAATTGGGATCTTGGGGTTGGGGGTGAGGTGGAGGAAGGGAAAGGGGGAGAGAGAAAGGAGAAGGGGAGGGTTGGGGAGAGTATGGGGAAGTGGGATGGTTGAGATGAAGTATGGATATGGGAACAGGGAAGAAGATATCTTAATTAAGGAAGACATTGTGGGGCTGGAAAGAGGCTTGACTCTAGAGAGATTCCCAGGTGTCCAGGAAGATGTGCCCAGCTAGGACCCTGGGTAGTGGAGGAGAGAGTGCCTTAACTGGCTTCATCCCATAATCACACTGGTGACTATCTTGAATATCACCATAGAACCTTCGCCCAGTGACAGATGGAGATAGAGACAGAGACCCACATTGGAGCACTGGACTGAGCTCCCATGGTCCAGAAGAAGAGCAGAAGGAGGGAGAATATGAGCAAGGAAGTCAAGACCACAAGGGGTTTGCCCACTCACTGAGACAGTGTGCCTGAGCTAATGGGAGCTCACCAAATCCAGCTGGACTGGGAGTGAATGAGCATGGGATCAAACTGGACCCTCTGAATGTGGCTCACAATTGAGGCAGACTGAGAAGCCAATGATAATGCACTGGGATTTGTCTCTACTGCATGTACTGGCTTTTTGTGATTCTATTCTATTTGGATGCATACCTTCCTAAGCCTGGATGGAGGGGGAAGGGCCTTGGACTTCCCACAGGGCAGTGTACCCTGCCCTCTCTTAGGACTGGAAGGGGAGGGGTAAGAAGAGAGGAGGAGTGAAAGGGAATTAGGAGTAGGGGAGGAAGTGGAAATTTTAAATGTTATTATTTATAAAGTAATAAAAATATTAGAAAAAATATTTATTTATTCAGCTTGTTAGAATGGCAAAGCATGTGGCCTCATATGCATTGTAGACTCAAGTACAGCTTGCAGTAGTTGGTTCTTTTCTTCAACTATGAGGGCTCCAGAGCTTGAAGCCAGGTTGTCAGTCTGTGAGCAAACAGTTAAACCCTGTTAAAACAGTTATTTTATGTGTGTACATGAAGGTGACCATCCCTGTGTATTTGCTTGTGGAGCAGTGGTTCTCAGCCTTCCTAATGCTGCAACCCTTTAATATGATTTGCCATGTTGTGGTGACTCAAAACCATAGAATTACTTTCATTTTTATATCATAATTGTAATTTTGCTACTGCTATGAATCATATTATAGATCTCTGTGTTTTCAGGTGTTCGTAGGCACCAACTGTGGATTGGTCATTTGACCTTGAAAGAGATGGCAACCCACAGGTTTCTATCTGCTTGTAGAGAGGCTTAGACCAACGTTGGGATTCTGCTTTCATTGCTATATATGTTTATTGTTTGTTTGCTTGCTTGCTTGTTTGTTTTTGAGACAGGGTCTCGCAATGACCTGGAGTTCACTGTTTCAGTCAGATCAACTAGCTAACTAACCCTTTGGCTCTACCTATTTTGGTGTCCCTGATCTATTTTGAGTTAATAGGTTTTAACTACAAATGAAGGTTCTTCCATTGATGTCAACAGATTGAGATTAGATGCTTTTTTTGAGTGGTCTTGAGCTGTTCATAACTTTTAATAGGCAGAGACAGTTCATGCACTAAGTTAAGTTGATGAGCACAGATTTTTCAGAGCATTCTCTTCTTAGCTTGCTAAGTGGTGATGAGTCTGCAATGGTATCCCCTTTCATGGTTTGTCTTTATAACTTTTATTTCCTTGATTTTAGGTGAGCTTGTGGGATTTTGAGGTTGCTTTGTTTTATTTTGGCTTTTTTTTTTTGCTATTTCTAGAGAATGACCTTTATTTTTTACTGATCTCCTTGTTGCTTTGCTCTTGTTTTTACTGATGTATACTCTTCCTCCTTGACTGAGCCAAAATTGTTATTCAGTTCTCATTGCTTGACACGGAATCTTAGATTAGTGGTTTCAGATATTTTTACTTTTCAAATGTTAGCATGTATCTTGTAATTTTCCTCCTAAATACTTCAAATGTTTCCCCAAATTTTGATACTTTAATACAATATGTACTGACTATCCATGTTGTTTTGTCATTAGTTAGATATTTTATTTAATTTCAAAACTATAGCAAATTCTAGATAATCTTTTTGTTATTAATTTCTAGTTGAAGTCCACTGTGGCTTGGGAGCATACTCATACCCTATGTTTTTAAAGGATTTTACTAAAGTTTGTTTTAAGGCCCAGGATACAGTTTTTGCTAGTATAGGTTTGATATGAACTTGAACTAAATGAATATGCCATTGTTGTTGGAATAATTTGTTGTACACATCAAAACTCAAGCTGATCACGGCAGTCACACACATCTTCGCTATTGTTACCATATCCTGTCATTGTGCTCTGTTGACTACTGAGAGACTTGTGTAGAATTCTGACACTGAGACATGTACAGTTGAGATTTTTAGATGAGTTTAGCTGAAGAAAATTAGAAACTTTGATAGGATTTTGAACAATGCAGACATATTGCAGGTTGCATATTTTAAAAGGAAAAGAGTCTACTAGAAAATAGATTGAAAAGGAATCAGAGCTGAATCAAAGTATAAATTATTTCAGTTATCCAGGTAAAAGATAATAATGGTTTATAAATCAGAATGCAGTAGTGAAAGTGAGAAAATTTACTTAGATTTTTATCTTTTATGGGATAGAAACTGGTTTAAAAAGAAATTGGATGAGAAAGAAGATTAAGAAGAGACAAAGGTTTTAGTTTTTGAATAAATCATAGACTAGTTATAATATATATGGAGAAGTTTGGGGAAAATAGATTCAAGAAAATTACAAGAAGCTCAACTGTGTAAATGGTAAGTATGAAAAACCTCAAAATATTATTAAAGTTCATGAGTCTAAAATTGATGGGGGAAATAGGGGCTGAGATATATATTTGAGGACTGTCAATATATAGGGAAATCTTCAGCATGAATAAAGAGAATGCATATTAAATAGCAAAGAGAACCATGACAAGCTCCAACCTGTTTCTTCAGTAAATGATCACAGAGTGACTCAGAATAAGAAGAAAAACAATTAATATAGAAGGAAATGCCAGAGAATCATAGTTTCTTGGAAATGTAAAGAAAAATACTTTAGACAGAAAATCATATACTTCTTCCAATGTTTGATGTAATTTTCTATTCAGTAGGAATTTAGGAAATAATTCAGTTCGTATATAACAAATTACTTCAATGGTAGCCTCAACAAGAATAGAATTCTGTCCACTGATTTTGTGTGGGCAGTAGTGTAGTTTCAAGTGAGGTGATAAAGGAATTGAAGAAAATTGAGGACATCATTACGGTGTGTTTTGTGGGGAGTCATCAATTCATTTTCAATTGGGTCAAATATTGCAAAGCAATTGAGTGAAGAGAACAATATATCACAGATGTGAAGGTGAATGATTTTTTTTAGGAGATAAACAAGATTTGTCAGAGTAATCCCAGGGGAAGCAGTTGGTAAGGGCATTTCTCTATCAGCTAGGAAAGTGTGCCTTTGACAAACACAACTCTTAGGTCATAGGTAGCAGTAGAAGAGAAGGCAGATGAAAGTAGTAGGTGTATATAGTGATGGAGATTTAATTGCTTATATTGCTCTCATTGTGATAATGTTTTTCGTTAAATGAGCCTGTGAAAATTGAAGTATTAAGAGAGAAGTAGATACATGAAATTTTTATTTAGAAAAGTAGAAAAATGAATGATTTATTTAGTTTTCCAGGTAACTATGCAGTATTACAGGCCATTCAAATTTGAGATTTTAAATATCAAGGAGTTACAATGGTCATGTGCTTTATTATTGTCAATGAGGACAAGGCAGATTAGGGAGAGAATTTAATTTCATCAAGGAAAATGTGTTGTTAAATATAAATATATCTAGAATTTCATTAATGTTGAGAAGATAAACAAATGTCAATCACAAAAGATAGGTATAAGTATTTTAAGCTACACAGGAAGGGCTGTAATATCAGTGCTGCACAATGTGTCAATTTATTGAAATCAATGGATTATATTTTGGGGGAAAATATTAAGTGGGATACTCAGTGTGAACTTAAAAGAAAGAGAGATAATTCGAGAGTGGTGTTGTTGAAACTTCAATTCTCAGTAACAGTGACAGCATTTACAGTGTGGTTGCAGAAGTGATGACTGAGAGAACACAATGAAAGCTTATCTTAAAAATTAAAAGGACACTATGGAGATACATTGCTGTCCATTTGGCAGTTATATAGCCATTTGAGTGTCATGTATTCATGGTATTTTCAGAAATTATTTGAACCATCAAACTAACTGTGGTAGACAATTGGAGGAAGATGAATATCCATGGCAGTTCCCGAAGACTGGATCTACCACCAGCTTACAAGGGATAGGGAAGAAACTACAGTGCATCTCCCTTCTCTGACAATTTATATTCAGTGAATGGTTGAAAGAGAAACATTTTGTTTGGTGGTGTAGCCTCTGATGAACTGACCATTCTCTTTTTGATTTTTAAGTTTTTGAGATTATAATATAATTTCACCATTTCCACCTTCCCTTTGTTCTCTCCAAATAATGAGCTATACTCCTCCTTGCTCCCTTTCAAATTCATGTCCTCTTTTTAAATTGTTTTACACACACACACACACACACACACACACACACACACACTCACATACCTGGATATATACTGTTCAGTCTGTATGTTGTTCACATATCTTTTTTATACTTATTCATTTATTTACTTTTTTATATTTTTTAAGATTTATTTATTTATTATGTGTACAGCATTCCTTCCATGTGTGCCACATGACAGAAGGGGGTGCCAGGTCTCATTATAGATGGCTGTGAACCACCATGTGGTTGCTGGGAATTGAACTCAGGACCGTTGGAAGAGTAATCAGTGCCCTTAACCCCTGAGCCATCTCTCCAGCCCCACATGTATGTTTTTATGTTGACTATTTGGTAATAGATAACTAATTGGTGTGATCTTTTCTGGGCAACACTATTTCCCTTACGGTAGGCATTCCATACCTGCCTCTAGTTCTTTGTACAAACTTTCAGCTTTGCGTTTTATTCCTCATCCATTTTGGCATATATCTTTTTGCTGTCCTTGTTCGGATATATTCTGATTATCATAATTGTAAGACTTTACAGATGAGGTATCCGACATTACTAGAAGACAGAATCTCAAAGCAAGTTGTTCACTCTTCTTCTCTTACAATCTTCCTGCTCCATACTGCTTTATATAATATCTCATTCATACTCTGCATTGCAAGTCAGTGACACTCACTATGTCAGATACACCCCCCCCATACACGACATGAAAGTTGGAAGGGGAATTTGAATGAAAGAAATTGCAGGAGGTGTCAATGTGACTATCAATATGATTAAAATTTACTACATTTATACAAGAAATCATCATGAGAAGCTCAGTATTATATAAATAGTATATACTAATAGAAGCAGTCAGTGACAATAAAAACAAAATAAAGAATAGGAAGACTCTCCAGTATGTATCACAGTCTATGAGTCAGTGGAAATAATAAACTAAATGAGCCTCTGCTAAGACAGAGTAGAGCAGAACAGGAAAGTAATGGGATCACATAAAAAGTAGTAAGGATACAATAAGTTATGGGTACTCAAGTAGAAAATTTCTAACTATTAAGAATATGTAAGAGAAGAGTATAAAAGAATATAGAGCATTTGGAAAAATGGAGTATGTGAAATGACGGATGGTTTGGAGTTCTTAATTTCAGTTTTCACTAAAGAAGGGTTTATCTTTGTCTCAGTGCTGATGATTCCAAACAATGTTGATACTTTGAAGAAAAGGAACAAGGGTAGTGCTTTGCTTTTCAGATGAATAAGAACATCTCCAGAAAGGCCGTCATGCTAACACCATGGAAGATCTTAAGAGAAGAAATCCACTGTGAGGGTTTTACAAAGGAAAATGAAATAATGTGCCTGGCAGTGGAAAAACGGTTGATACTCGTGTAATCCATAAACCCCTATATTATACTCATTATGTATAAGTTATACATCTTTTTATTCATGTTTTATGTATTTTCTTCCCAAAGGTATATATTATCACAATTTATGTTTTATTTATATATTCTGTGAATAATTGTTTCCCCAACATCTGTAGATGATTTTGTAAAACATTCTGACATTTCTAATGGATTTCTAATCCTCTATAAAATATCATATAGAAATCTCCTAAATGTAAATCGTTGTTGATGCACCAGTGTGCACTATATTGGTAGTTATTAAAAAGTAAATAAATCATAGATTTCAGTGGGCAAAGTTAATGACAAACATAAGGACTGTGGCAGAAGCTGGAACAGACTCTTCTCTTCTGATTAACTGAAAGAGATTAATTTAAAATTTATACTATCATGTAAAAGCCAATTTCTGAATTATTCCCAGGCAGCTGCATGTTAGTGAAAGACACAGCTAGTATTCAAGTTAGTATATTCTATACACTTACCTTCAAATTTTAAAGTTTATTTCATCATCAATCATCCACTTTTCCATTTGTGAAATGCTAACTGGCAATGCAGCTCAGTTATGGAACACTTTTCCTACAAAGCAAAGCATGGAACTGTATTTACCACATTGTTAAATCCGCTTTATTTGTGGCATTGTAGCTCTAGACACCCATTAGGACCGTCACCACATTGCTCAACAGAGAGAGGGAAAATTCTAGAAGTGATTTCAAGCTCTCCAAGCATGAAATTCAAGAGAGATTTTTTTTTTGCACATGCTAACTTTGCTTTCTCCAAACGTAAGACTGACTAAATCAAATTTCCTAAATATTGAAGATACTGAAAGTCAGCACCACAGGAAAAACAATCCTTTGGCTTGCTTCTCATCATCTGTTGTTATGGTATTCAGGTTATAATATGAATTTCCAAAACATATAGCCAAATGGAATGAGACTTGATGTAAATTCTGGAATATTCAGTATCTTAGGGAAGCATGGAACATTTTCATTATGAAAATATTTTAATCATTTAGCTGTTTCATTGCTTTAGAGTAGCTTTCATATCAAGTGGTCATGATTTTTAAAAGGTTCCTAATAGTTTGGGTGCTTTGAACATAGTCACCTGTTAGACCAGATAAAAAAATATACCACTTAAGTTAGGCTTAGATGTTTTAGGGGTTATGTCTCCAGTTGGGTATTCTAGTCTAAAAGTTGCCTTACATTGCAGTTCTTTCCTGCATTGTGTTGGCTTCCCCTTGCTGATCTAATTGTCTGCTGGCATGTTCATTATCTTTTATAGTCATTGTGAGTAGCAAAGGAGTTCGTTGTATACAATCTTACGCCAACTCTCTTGGACTCAGAGCCAGCTCTCTTTGATTGCTTCATGTTAATAGCCTAAATAATGCAATTAGAAAGCTTTAGCACCACATCTAATATATGGTTGCTGTGACCACTAGGGAAAGCAAGTAAAGGATCTGGAAATCTGTACACAATGAGAATTGTTTTCTTTGAGAGGAAAATAGAAATTACAAACAGCTGGAAGACAAGGAAGCAATATAAAGAAAGAAAAGAGATTTCTCTCATTGAAATCCATGTTATTATTACAAACATCCACTTTTCACACATACGAGATTATCACACATATTTCTAGGAAAATAGTTTTATTTGTGCAAGTGTCCATATGAATATAAACTTAAATTGGTAATCACACTTAATGTGTCTCTAAGTTATGGAGCCTAGATGTACTTTTCAGTTACTTTATATAGATAGGTCCAAGGTGTTTATAAAAATTGAAGTGTTTTCAATGCAATAAAACATTTTTAAAATTTTGCAATTGTGAAAAGTAGCGCTGTTTGATATATAAATTCAAATAAATGCATTGCTATTGCTGTTTTAATTTCTCTCACACATACACTCTATCTTTTTCTTTTTACTCCTTCTCTATTTTTATACTTCAGTTTTCAAAGAAGAGCTTATTTTCTCCCAAAGAGAATGGCTTAGGAGAGCTCTCCCTTTGGTAAGATGTTAGATCACCAGGAACTTAAAATGCCACTTGATTAAGTCACCAGAATGGTTTCTGCAGCATGTGAGTTCTTCGGTCCTGTCTACTGGAAAGGAAAGTTTATACAAAATGCTAAAAAATCTTTTCTGAGTCTCAACCAGAAACGTGAAAAATTTCTACTTGAACACTCAAAACAGGAGGGTAGGGTACTTAACCGAATATCCTCCTGTCTTAAAACAATGTTAGAAACTTTTCAGAACTGTCTGGAGAAATCTCTTTCTATAGAAATACTTGTCCACATAACACGGAGCCCATACTTGGGACACTGCTTGGGTGACTAAGAGCGTGAAGCCTATTTTTTTTTTTTTTTGTAGATTCTACAGTGAATGGCAGTCTTGTATATTCGATGAGTATTAGCCCCGTAAGTGGTTTTGGTTTCTGAAAAATTATGTACTTCATTTGTCTATAAAATTTAATTTGAAAAAAGTTATTCATGGTTCACAAATCATGCTCTTAGAGTATTTATTTAATTATTTATCTTACATCCCACCCACAGTTTCCCCTCCCTCTTCCTCCCATTCTCTCCCCCATCCTCACATTCCCTACCCCTCCATGTTTCCACTGTTTCTATTCAGAAAGGGGCAGTACTCCCATACAGCCCTGGGTATCAGAGCCTGGCATATAAAGTAGCAGTAAGACTAATGACCTCCCCATGTATTAATCCCGGGTAAGGCAATCCAATACGAGGAAACAGGTCCCCAAGAGTCAGCCAAAGCATTAAGGTCAGCCCCTTCTTCCATTGTTAGTAGTCCCATGAGTACACCAACCTACACAACTGTCACTTGTTTGTAAATGGTCTACATTGGTCCTATGAAGACTCTCTGGTTGTTGGTTTAGTCTCTGTGAACCCCTATGAGCCTAGGTAGGTTATCCTGTGATTTTTTTTTTTGTCGAGTCCTTAACCACTCTGACTCCTTCAACCCATCTTCCTTCTTTTCAGCAGGATTCCCAGAGCTTGGCCTAGTGTTTGGCTATGGGACTCTGCGTCTGTTTCCATCAGTTACCAGATGAAGGTTCTCTGATGATAAATGGGGTACTCACCAATGTGGTCACAGGAGATGGCCAGTTCAGGCTATGTATCCATAACTGCTAGGTGTCTTAGCTGTGGTCATCCATGTAGATTCTTAGGAGTTTCCTTCATATCAGGTTTCTACCTGCCCCCAAATGCCCTCCTCTTTCCAGTCATCTCATTCAATGCTTTTCCATTCCATCCACCCCCAACCCAGTCATTCATGTGTTTTATTGTCATGCCTTTATGTATTGTTTCTCTTGCTGGCATGATATCCTCCAGAATCCTTTGTGAAGTGTCTGTTAGATAATCTGCAGTCACCTCCTGTATTGGTGAAATTTGATGCAGTATCTTTAGTCTCACCTGCTTGTCATCTTTCTTTACACAAGACTATTGCAGCATCTGCTGTCACAGTGCAGTGGAGAACTGGGCCAGATCCTCACTAACATACGTTAGTGTTTGAATGGCTTCAGTTTCCTGGACAGCTTGAGATCCGTGCTGCATCCCACAAGTTCTGCGTAGCAAATCTTGCCCAGATTTAACTCATTGGCAACTATAATACTTCCTATAACAAATGGATGTTAAGATATGATTAGGCACATTAAATAATGTTCTCTGGAGATACAATTTTATTTCAGCGATTAATTTCTTAATCCTGTGCCACAATCTCTGAAAAAGATGTTAAGAATTTTCCATAGAGTTTTAAGAAACATTAAATTTTTATGTCTAAATACAATAAAAATCATGCTTAGAATGAATTACAAAAAAATGAACCCATCTTGATTTGTTAAATAACAAAATGCTTGGGTTGTATCGTCACTGAATTGGAAGTGAAAATTCATGACAGAACTCTATAAGTTACAAATTGATTAAGATGGCTCGGGTCTGGCTCTAAATCTAACATATGTGAAGTGCTGAAGGTGTTCAATGGACCATGCAGAGTGGGAGCTGAGTGAAACTGGAATCTGCCTGTGATAGATCGTTCATGGTAAAACCACATTTATCCTATATGTACAACAAATTCAATGAGTTGCCACCAAACATGTGCTTTTAAAAAAATGCAGTGATTTCTTCCAATTCGTAATAGCTCATTGGAAAACAGTGAAAACTGTATAATTTTGCTGCAAGGTGAGAAATTATCAGGCAGAGACAAGTTATTTAAAAAATACTGATCGCTTTGAAATTTATTCATTATTGTTAACACTTGACTTTTCTTACAGCAGCAAATAAAATCACAGATATGTGTTATTTGTGAAACCTTTGTTGCTTCAAAAAAACAAGGTGTTGACAACTATTTGATGAATATAGTGACTATGAGACAAAATCTCTCTGTGCCTGTGTAAATCATGTGAAATAAAAAATCAAAAATGGTCCATTCGTTCTTAAACTTGAGTGCTGATACTGTTTCTAGGACTCATTTATCCAGTGGGCCATCCTTTCTTGATACTATGAAAATCTAAATTAACACAGGTGATAGTTGGTAGATTGAGAAATGGTTTTCAAGCCAAGAAAACATTTTATTTTTTTGAAATAGTTTTTCAAATATTTTTGTGTGTGAATGAAAGGGTTGAAATGTTAGGCAGACTAAAAAATGCCCTGAAAATTGGCACTTATTAATCTTAAAACTTGTTGGTAACTTGCATTACATGGAAAAATTACTTAGAAGATGAATTCAGTGAATAAACTTGAGACTTAGCTGGGTTATCTGTGTAAGTGATGTGGGATTCCTGTCTGTGTGCCATGAATATGTTTTATTAATGGTTAATAAAGAAGCTGCTTCAGCCTATAGTAGGACCGAATATAGCCAGCCTGGAAGAGATATATATAGAGAGAGAGTAGGTAGAGACAAAAAGACACCATGTAGTTGGCAAAGGAGTCATATGCTATGTAGTTGCCCAAAAAGCTGGAGGGCAACAAACCATGAGCCTCTTGATTAAATATAATTTAATTTAAGATTAAATTTAATTTAATTTAAGATGTAAGGGATTGCTAGGTATATGCCTGAGCTATTGGCCAAGCAGTGTTGCAATGAGTATAGTTTCTGTGTAATTATTTGGGTCTGGGCAGCTGAGAAATGAATAAGCAGTCTCCTTTTACAACTGGCATGGCAATGTGGGGCACATATATCCACATAAAATCTGAGAGAGTTTGGGAAGGAATTCTAAACACAAATGAGCAGAGTTAATTACAACTTCTTGGTAGCCACATTTTATCAATTAGACTTTATGGCAAACAAAGGCATGGTACCTTTAAGAGATTTCTTCCTGACTCAGTATTAGAGGCAAAACATTGCATGGCTTTTTTAAGAGATGGTTTCCTGGTACATGCTGGTGGCACAAATAGCTCTGGCTGTTTTGGGTGGTCTTTCACTTAAATGGGGTCTATGAGAAGCATGTTACAAACTGCTTAGTGGTGACATAGATATGCTGTGTCCCTGGACCTGGGGTGAGATGATTTGGGATTTCCCTCTGTATGCTATGAATATGCTTTATTATTACTGGTTAATAAAAAGCTGCTTCAACCTATAGCAGGGCAGAATTTTGCCAGGCTGGGAGATATATAGAGAGAGGGGAGAAAGAATCAAGGAGATGCCATGTATCTGCCAAAGGAGGAAGATGCAATGAAGCTGTCAAAGAAGAGGTCACTAATATGAGTCTTTGAAAATATAAAGGAGTAGAAATGGGTTAATTTAAGATGTAAGAGGTAGCTAGGAATATACCTAAGCTATCAGACAAGCAAGGTCAAAATTAATACAGTTTCTCTGTGAATATCAGGCCTGGGTGGCTGGGAAATGAAAGAACAGTCTCTCCCTACATGTAAGATCAATGAAATCCCTTGTGCATGAACAGTAGCTATGGGAATGGATTTCTTAGAAAAGACTAGCAGACTGAGTAACTTAACTGCTAATTATTGTTGAACATGACATCGTGATTCAAGATAAAGGATAGCTTTCAGGAACCCCAAAACTCAAGAATACTGCCTCTCTCCTGGAGCATCCAGAAGGATCATAAACCAATGCTGCCTCCTTGATTTGAGTTAATTTCTGTATGTGAAATATAATAAGATTTAAATTTTCTTCTTTTGTGTGTGGAAATCTGATATTTTAGGTTATTTATGTCCATCTCTCCTTTCCCAGGGATAACCATTGGCGTCCTTATCAAAATTATTTGCTTGTATATGTTTGCATTCATAATATATATATATATATATATATATATATATATATATATTATGTCATTTAAGTTAAGTTCTACTCACCTGTGAGTCTGTCTTATATATTAATATCATATTGGTTTGATCCCTATAGCTTTGTTATTCTATATTCATCTTAACACAAGGTGATATCAAAGTGGCATTCCACCAAACCGTTAAGCCAAGCTCAATGCTTCCAATTTTGTTTTTCTTTATCATGATTTTTTTGTCACATATATATTTTTCTGTTTTTGTGAAAAATGTGATTAGAAATGCAATAGAGATTCCATTGGATCTGTATATTTCTTCAGGTATCACATGGACACTGGAATGGAAGACACCAACCACTGAGGACACAGGAGCCAAAGGACACTAGCTGGATCTGAACTGAAAGTCTCTTCCCTGAGGACCAGCTTCATAGTATCAGAAGTGTCATGCAAGCTTTCTAAAGAGTAGGGTAGCTGATAGTTCTAACCAGCTATGAAGGACCTCTACGCAAGGGAAATCATTTTTTAATTGTTTTTATTGTGCTGTACATTTTTCTCCACTCCCTTCTCTTCCTTCCCTCTCTGCTCCTACACTCCCCTGTGATCCTTACAGTCCCAATTTACTCAGGAGATTTTGTCTTTCTTATCTTCCTATGTAGATTTATGTTTGTCTTTTTTAGGGTCCTCTTTGTTGTCTAGGTTCTCTGGGGTTGTAGACTGTAGGTTGTACGTTGGTTTTTCTGTCTAAAAGCCACTCATGAGTACATATTATATTTGTTATTCTGGGTCTGGGTTACCTCATTCAAAATGTTTTTTTTCCTAGATCCATTCACTTGCCTGCAGATTTTAAGATATTTTTTTAACCACTGTGTAGTACTCCATTGTGAAAATGTACCACGTTTTCTTTATCCATTGTTCAGTTCAGGGCATCTAGGTTATTTCCATGTCCTCGCGATTATGAATGATGCCACTATGAAGATAGTTGAGCACATGTTCTTGTGGTACAATTGAGTATCCTGAATATATACCAAAAAGTGGTATTGCTGAGTTTTGAGGTAGATTGTCTCCTAAATTTCTGAGAAATAGCCATACTGATTTCCAAAGTGGCTGTACAAGTTTGCACTCCCACCAGCAATGGATGAGTGTTCCCCTTAGCCCACATCCTCTCCAGCATAAGCTGTCATCAGTGTTTTTGATCTTGATCATTCTGACAGGTGTAAGATGGAACCTCAGAGTTGTTTTGATTTACATTTCTCTAATGGCTAAGGATCTTGAACATTTCCTTAAGTGTCTTTCAGTCATTTTAGATTCCTCTGTGGAGAGTTCTTTGTTTAGGTCTGCACCCATTTTTAACTGGATTATTTGTTATTTTGATGGTAAATTTCTTGAGTTCTTTGTATATTTTGGAGGTCAGTCCTCTGATGTGGGACTGTTGAAGATCTTTTGCAATCTGTAGGCTACTGTTTTTCTGGTTGACAGCATCCTTTACAGAAGTTGCTCGGGTTTAGGAGGAGTTGGTTGCCAGAGACTGTGTATAGGAAGATAACTGAACCTTGGTTCTCTACAAAAGGGACAAGAACTCTTAACTGCTGAGATACTTTCTCTGCCCTCAATTTCATAAGTTTATTGTTGTCAAAATAAACATTGAGGAAATACATACTCATCTGATTTTTAATAGGTAGTATTTTAGGATGTGAACCACAGGATTTCTTGCCATGTTTACTATTTATTTATGTATGTAAATGTTTGTGTGCTGTTTTGTTTTTCTGTCAGCTTAACAAAGTAGAATCACCTAGGAAAACAGAACTTCAATTGCAGAATTCCCTCTCTCAGATTGTCATGTCGGCAGTTTTCTGGGACATTTTCTTTATTCTTGCTGTGGTAGAGTCTAGAACAATGTGGGCTGTGCCAACTCTGGATTGGTGGTTCTGGGTTATGTAAGAAATCAAATTCAAATTTTGCCATCCTTGGAAAGCAAACTAGTAAGTAGCAGCCCTCTGTGGTTCTGTTTCTGTCCCCAGAAATTTAATTCATTCCTGACTCCCCTCAATCCTTAGCTAACTTTTCCTCAATGATGGAACCTCTAAGCTTAAGTCAGCCCTTTGCAGCCAAGTTGCCTTTAGTCCATGTTTTATTACAATGGAAAGAAAACTAGAATAGTATGAATATATTTATGATTATGTGTATGAGTTCAGGACCTTAGGAGTAGATTCCATTGCTCTATGGGTACTTATGATAGAGGTCATGGAATCAGGCTTAGCACTAATTGTCTTTTCAGTCTGAGCTACCTCATCAACATATCATTCCATTTCTTGAAGTAATCACTAATAATTTTGTATATATTGAGATTAAATTACTATATTTAAAAATCATCATGAGTAGTTTTTACAAAAATTAAATGATGAAAAATTACTCAGAATAGTATTATAGGCTTAGTTTTAGAAAGATATGTAAGTAAAACTCTGGGAGTACAAACTAAGACAAATATATTTTTATTATTTTTAAATATTTATAAATCAATAATTTTTGTTAGGTTGTCACTTTATTTATTGTAACAATTTAAGAAATTATATACATTGCCATTAAGAATATTTAAAAATCACTTTTACGTAATATTTAAGTATCTATTAATTTGAAAGAGCCAATGGATAGTCAATAAAATAATATTCTATAAATCATAAGTTTAATTATTAATTTAGTTATCAAAGTAATGATGTATATACATTGTACTTTGTATAGTGACAGGTTCCTAAAGACATATTTATATCTGTACATCATGAACTTTGTTATATTCACTCCTATTTTAAGTTGTTTTTCTTGCCTCTTTTATTCCTTCAGTAGTAATCTTTGGCAATTGTATACAATAAAATACGTGGTTTCCTTCTCTTTCAGTTCTTTATAATTTTCTCAGGCATGGTTTGCTATTTTATTTAGAAAAGATTCTCACTTTCTACTCCTACTTCTGCTGACAATTTTCTTCTCATCCTGTAAAATGTCTTTCTTAGAACTTTTATCTCTGATATAATGACATGGAGACTGCTAATTAATTGTGAAAGCTTGGCCTTCGCTTAGGCTTCTTCCCAACTAACTCTTTTTTCTTTTTTTAAATTTATTTTATTGAGCAATACATTTTTCTTCCCTCCCCTTCAACCCTCTCTCATGATGCCCATGCTCCTGATTTACTCAGGAGATCTTGTCTTTTTCTACTTCCCATGTAGATTAGATCCACGTATGACTCTCCTATGGCTCCTATTGTTGTTTAGGTTCTGGGCTTGTGATTTGTTGGCTGGTTTTCTTGCTCTATGCCTAAAAATGAAAAATGAGTGAGTACATATGATATTTGTCTTTCTGGGTCTGCATTACCTCACTCAATATGATGATTTCTAGAACTATTCATTTGCCTACAAATTTCAAGATGTCATTTTTTTCTGCTGTGTAGTACTCCATTGTGTAACTCTACCACATTTTCCTTATCCATTCTTCAGTCAAGGACCTTTTAGGTGGTTTCCAGTTTCTGGCTATGACAAACAATGCTGCTAATTAACCCATTTATACTAATCTAGATTTCTTAGAATATAGAATTCTAGAAATGAAAGGTAAGAAAGAGTATAGAGTATAGAGTCTCATCTGTAACCTCAGCTCAGTCCATAGAAATCAAAGTTATGGGATTCCCAGGGAAAGCGGTCTAATAAAGAGTAGCCAGTCTGGTGATTTCTCTGTTCATTGAGATATATTGCCTCACAAGGATTGGTTTACATTGGTTCAAAAAGTATAGAGTGATTGAGTCAATCTCTGGCTTCTACATGTTCTTGCATACACGTGAATGCACAGATGTGCATACCATATACTATATAAAGGAAAAAAGACAAGTAAAGATGAACCAGAGAGTAAACAAAGCCAAGCTGTGCTCCACACTCTTATTAAGTTAGAATGAACATCTATTTAGGCTTTCCTGTTCTCTGCTCTACAGTTCAATGTAATCCTGAAGTATCTGTTTCCCTATAATTAGCACAAATTACTTTTCATGCAATTTCGTTTTGAAACAGAAACCATGCTTATTTATTTTAGTGAAAACCAGAGCATAGAAGGTCTTTCTTATGGATAATATCTAAATGTTCAAGAAAGAAAAGAAGTTGACTATGTAGCTCCGTAATAATAATTAAGGATCAAACTTGGTCCAGTTCAAACATAGCAGTTAATGTACATGGTTTAAATTTACTTTTATGCTTCCACTTTTAAATCAACCACTATTCTTTCAAGGAAAATGAGTGTTGTATTTCAGATCCGTCCTGTTTGTTTTAGGTAAAGCATACAGTGAAGATTTGTTACCAGAGTAATGAGTTTCTGGTTATTTTTCTATTTTTCTTTCACATTCTTTAGTAATAATAGCTTCTGTATTTTCATATTGTTCTTTATGTATTTTTCAAAAGTTAATTTATATTGCTTTTTCCTTTTCCTTTTATTAAACAAGTGATATTATTGTGGAGTGGGGACAGATTTACCATGCTGTGGATAGAGGTCAGAGGACAACTTTCCAGAGTCAGTTCTCTCCTTTTACCTTTATATTAGTTCCAGGGATGGAACTCAGGTTGCCAGTGTTATGTGGTGCATTCCTTAGTGTTCTAAGTCATACTACAAGCCCTTTGAGTATATTATCTGACATATAAAGTTCTTTCTGTTTTGCAAGTCAAAGTTATTGAAAGTGTTGCTCTTGCAAAACTTTAATTATAAAATCATAGTTTGCTTTATAAAATAATACCTTAATTTGAAACATGCTCTTGAGTTTGCTTGACATATTTTCAAATATAATATGACTTATAGGTGGGACATGTAATGCCAAAATGTCTAAGAATAGGAGTTTGTCCTGTACAATCGGAATGTAGTCCATTTGGAACATCGCTCTAGCCTTATGTTGGTAATAACTATATACTTGACGTTCCAGATTTGCATTTTATATAGATATAATCTATATGGAAATAGTCTCATCAACACTGCAAATGTTCTCCCTGCAATTGAGACCTCTTTTCTTTTAACCATGCACTGATACATTGATTAGCAGTGTGAAGATATACTGCTAGATACCTGATAAAGAATGTCAAGGATAAAGATGTAAGAGACATAGCTCCAACTTCTCCTATTAAGTTAGATTTATAAGGTGAATTTTTTTATCAAATAGCCTCAACTCCTTCTCATGAATTTTTTATAAATCATTGTCTATTCAAAAGTATATAACTACCTTGAAACATTTCTGTCATTCTTTCTATTCTGCTACAGAATTACAAGTTATTTGAGTACTTCTTGAAAGTTGCTCAGCTTCCTAAGCATTACTAGTGATTAATTACGCACAGGGAAATATCTTTCATCATTCTCTACTTCTTCAATTACCATAGTGATCTTACAGAACAACAAATAAAGACTCTGAAAGCAATCTAAGCCCAACGTTATGACCAAGCAGAAATGCTACTTGAAAAGACATAGAGAAAGGAATAGGAGACAATATTTATAAAAGGTAAAGACAAACTAGGAAACAGGTTTAAGATTTATTGTAAGCACACTGAATCATGCGTGTTAGGCTAGGGATCAAGGACTGCCTATCTCAAAGTCTATGGAAGTACAGGAACAGAAGTGAGAATAAAAGGAGATAATGTGACAGAACATGTGGTCTAATAAAAAGTAGATAAAGAACCAGAATATGGTGTAGTTTGCTTTGTAACTAAAAATCTTTCTGACATATATGTTTCTTAGCAGACATACTCTAAAACAATGATCCTAGATGCCTAGTAGTTATAGTGAAGATTTTTTTGATCACATGTGTTTGCAATATTATTGATAAAGATTCTGGAATTATAGGGAATGAGGTTGCATTTATCCTACTGCAAACTCAGGAGAATTCATCTAAATGTTGCTGAGGAACCAGGGATTTTGTTTTATTTGACTTATTCTTTGTGATATCACACTTTTTCTAATAGGAACATAAATGAGCCACAAATACAAAACATATGTTCAATTTTAGTGTTTGTGGTAGGTGAAACAAGTATGTGAAACTAACTTTAATAATAGGATACACAAAGCAGATTTATAACAGATATTATGAATCAAAAACAGAAGTTTTATAAAAAAAACTTAATAAGGCATGTCATCCCCCACTCCGTTTTTCCTTTTTTCTTTTATAAATATACCAAGTTCTCAAAATTCTGTGCTTTCACACATTCCTGTAGTGGCTCACACTGAGACAGACCATTGTAGTCCAGGACCATGACTGTGACGATGGACAAGTTAGGTTCTTTCTCATATTAGAAATTCAGGAAGAATGTTATAGATTCTATCTGTTTGGATTTCCTATCCATTTGGAAATCTCTGTTGACAGAGATTCTAAGAAATAGGGTATAGAGTGGACATTGCTAGTAATGCCGATTACTTTGGTTCTGTTGTTAGTGCACACATGGCAGCTCATAACTCTCTTTGACTCCATTTCCAGTATTTATGCTATCTTATAGCCTTCACAGGCACAGTGTGCACATTATGCAAATACATACATAAAGGCAAACTATCAACTGACATAAGAAAGGGGTACAGGTAGGGTGATTTTCTAAATCGTGACTCATAACGTCTTCTCATTTTGCTTTTGCTTAGTTTAGACTTAGCAACACCCCGTCCTTTTTTATGTGGGGACTTTCTTGAAGAATAACATGAACTTACTCATAAGTGATTTTTAAACATAAAGCAAAGAAAACCAGCCTAAAAAGCACAATCCCAGAGAATCTAGACAACAATGAGGACCCTAAGAGGGACATACATGGATCTAATTTACCTAGGAGAAAAAGACAAGGTCTCCTGGGTAAGTTGAGAGCATGAGGATCATGGGAGAGGGTTGAGGAAGAGAGGTGAGGAAGGGAGGGGAGCAGAAAAAAATGTATAGCTCAATAAAAATAATAATAAAGAGTAATATGAAATGTTGGCATAACCAAGAGCTCTGTTTCTCAGTTTTAAGACCTTTGGAGGTCATTTTCTTTGACTTAGGCACACTGCCTTCCAAGTGTTCATGGGTGCCAGGCTTGTCCTCTGTAAATGATGGCAGAGTCCTAATCTCTTTTTGTAACGTCACCATATAGGCTGGATTACAACTCATTCAAGATAACCTTATGTGATCTGTAGATAGTCTTCAAATTCAGTGGTATTCGGAGTTATTACGGGTCAAGAGTTTTACATATGGGTTTTAGAAGTGTATCATTCAGAACATTGGAGTAGAGAAAAGCACAGGAGAGTTTTGATAAACATTCTCTCCGTGGAAAGCATTAAATCATTTCTCAGAAGCTTTACTTTTCAATCTTGTTTTGGAGTTGCTGAAAATTAAATGTGCTAAAATATATGTATTTTATCAAAAAGGTAAATGTAAAAGTGATTTATAATATAATTTTCTATATTTAAAATGACAAAATTATAGGATTGGAGGAAACTTAATGATTTTACAATGTAATGAAAAAATGGTCTTCAATTTACCAAGCAATTATGAATTACCCCCTAATTTCAAACATTAAAGAAAGCACACTGAAGGTAACTTTTACTGCAAGTGTATGAAACAAAGCCAGAATAGGAAAGAGTGTTTGGGTAACCATGAAGGATATGCTTAAACCATGAGTGGTTTTTTCCTTGGATAAAACCACCATTCATCAGAACACGTCTTCAGAAAATAAGTGGCTATAAGCCAGAGACGTTTTCTGTGGCTGTGCTATATGTATATTCTTTCATAAGAAGATGATAAGAATATTCTATGACTTTTGGTACTGTTTGAAGAAAAGCTGAGAAATCACAAGGAAATAACCACTTATGCCATAATACTCTCTGTTGAACCAAGTCTAATGTGTTTTTTTAGACTCAGAATGTAATGTTTCTTTTATTTTATGATTTAATGACACATTTTAGAAACATCTTTATTGAAAAATAATATTCTTATCCTAAACTATAGCTCCACTTAAATTGCACAAGTCAATGAGATTGACAGTTACATATGCCTATTAAACAACTATTCTGAATACAGATTACGTCTATGTCTCCCCTAAGATTTCTGGTGTCTCCTTGCTGTTCATCATCCCATGGCTTCAGGCTTCTTGAAGGGACTGGATGGTTGTTTATCATTTTAGATTACTTTGTGCTTTATATAAATGAGATCAGACAGAATCTGTCCTTTGTGTCTGCCTTCTCACATTAAGATTAAAGAATGAGATTTATCCACTTCTTCTTAAGAAGTATTTTCCTTTTAATTATAGAATGCAAATACTAATGGGCTCTTAGAATTTCTTATTTTTGTGCATGGTTATACAGACACATGTGTATAATACGTCTTTATTTGGACATATAATTTAACTTCTCTTGACAAAGACATAGAAAATCTGAGCATTGTAGAAACTATTTATAACTTTGAATTAGCAACAAATAAAATTTTTAAACAGCTTTCTGTGAGTGCATTGCCACACTTTTCTACCTATACATGAGTACATGCTCAATCTCAAATACTTCCTGATGTTTTTCATTGGAAAGATGTCTCTCAGATCCTATACTCATTATTAAACTATAATTGTGTCTTTTTGTTGTTAATTTACTTGTAAAATTTACTTATACATTCTGGATATTAATCTCATAGGGTCTATAATCTTCAAATACTTATTTTATTAAATACATTTCTTTATTACTTCCTTATGAGGTCCTTATAAGTAACTACTTTTTCAGTTTTGAAAATGTCAATTTTTTTTGCAGTAACTTGATTCTTTTGTGTGTTACTACTTCGTTTCACTAGCATGTATCTCCTGTATACCTGTCACACTGTTTTGAATGCAATGTTGCTTTTTAAAATCACCCTCATTCTGCCTATTTGTAATATTTTTTATTGATTTTTATTGAGCTCTACATATTTCTCTGCTCCCTTCCCTGCCTCCCCCAACCCCTGCATTCAACCCTCTCCCAAGGTCCCCATGCTTCCAATTTACTAAGGAGATCTTGTCTTTTATACTACCAATGTATATTAGACCTATGTATGTCTCTCTTAGGGTCCTCATTGTTGTCTAGGATTTCTGGGATTGTGATTTGTAGATTGTTTTTCTTTGCTTTATGTTTAAAAACCACTTATGAATGAGTACATGTGATAATTCTCCTTCTGGGTCTGGGTTACCTCACTCAAAATGTGTTTCCGAGCTCCATCCACTTTCCTGAAAAATTCATGATGTCGTTATTTAATTCTGCTGTGTAGTACTCCATTGTGTAAATGTACCATATTTTCCTTATGCATTCTTTGGTCAAAGGACATTTAGGTTGTTTCTAGGTTCTGGCTACGAATGATGTTTTGGGTTAAGCTATTGTTAGATTTAATGTTTTGTTTGACTGATGAGCTTATTTCTTCTATTGTATCTTCAGCACTTGAGATCTCTTGAGTCCCCTGTATTCTGCTCTTCATGATTGTGTTTGTGGTTCCTGGTCATTTTCTTATGATTTCTGTTTCTGTAATTCCCTTAGCTTATGTTTCCTTTATTGTCTCTATTTCAGTTTTCAAGTATTGATTATTTTCTTTCATATGTTTGATTTCTTTTTCTTGGTTTCCTTTAAGGGATTTGCTGATGTCTTCCAATTTTCGTTTGCCTTTTCCTTCATTTCTTTGAGGGAATTTCTCATTTCCTCTTTAAGACTTTGAGACATTCTCCTGAAGCTGTTTTTTTTTCTTTTCATTTTCTTCTGCTTCATCTATATTTGATTATTCAAGTCTTGCTGTTGTAGGGTCTTTAGGTTTTACTGGTGTCGTGTTGCTCTTTGTCGTGTTGCATGTATTCTTACATTTTCTACTCATTTTTTTTTCCTCTAATAGGTGTGTTTGGGGCTGGCTGTCATTCTGTTAATTAATTTTCTAGGTGCCAGTGAATCCAAGGCTCAGAAGGTTGTTCCTTGTGGTACAGTTAGTGGCACAGGTCTAGTTCCCCTTTTGGTCACTCCATGTTCCTGGAGGTCGCTCAGAGCTCCTGCGCTTTGTTCCACTTCCTTGGAGTTTGTTGTCTCAGACCTGCTCTAGCCTAAGTTGTTGGCTTTGACCTGTTTCTGTAAATCCTGGTCTGGATCCGCTCCTGCAGTGGTTCCTTGTTAGGAGTTGGTCCTGCAAAGTTCACGGGCTCTGGTCTACTCCCTATGAGGTCCCAGACTCGTATCTAAACCAACAGAGATCTCTGGTTCTTGCCTAATCTCTCGGGAGGTCCCAGATTCACACTCAAGCTGGCATAGGTCCTGGGTCAGGACTGGTTCTTCAGAGGTCCTAGACAGAAGCCCTGACCCACAGAGGTCCTGGTTTACGTCTATTCCCTTGAAGATCCCAGATTCATGCCCTCAGCGGTCTCTGGCTCTGGCTCAGTCACTCAGTTGTTGCTCCCCTGTACCTGTTCCTGTGGAGATCGCTGTCTCAGGTCTGCTCTGGTCCAGGTTGCTGGCTAAGTCCTGGTCCACAAATGTCCGTGGACTGAATCTGCTGCCACTCCCGTGTAGCTTGCTTTCTCAGTACTATTCTGACCTAGGTAGCTAGTTCAGTCCCACTCCTGTGGAATTTGTTGGCTCAGGCCAGCTCCAGTCCAAGGTGGAGATTCTTCCAATGCAATTGTTTTATAGAAAGTGTTTATAATGCCAAGCGTGTGCCTTTTCTTTTGATCTACAATGGATTTATCATTCAGGAACCTGCAGGTTTTCATGAAAATTTGAGAAGCTGCTTTTCTGCCACAAGGTCACCAATGTTGCATTGAATCTGCAGCTCATTTTGTGCATATTGTATTTAAAAAAGCATTACCTTCTAATCCATTTGCATTGACTATTATTTTTTTTAATGATGTGATTTCTTTTAGTGATGTCTTACAATAGTTCATAACTGTTTTTGCATTCATGGTTAAATTCATTCCTAGCCATTTTACTATTTTGTTATTAAGTAAAATTGCTTCATTAATTTTTCTTTTATTTTCCTCTTTGCTGCTGTATAGCAACATAAAGGAATGCCTACAAGGAGACAAAATGGCAATCACACTAAACTAGAAGTTAAGCAAGACTTTTACTTTGCCACTTTGGGCTCTTCATATGTCAAAGTTAATAGGAAAAGGATATAGTCATTGTGCTGAGTAGGATAACTGATTCTAACTACAAGAAGGAAGTTGGACAAGTTCCTCATCATGAATATTAGAATAAATATAGAGTATTACACCCCCCATAGTAGTTGTCTCTGCAATTATCCTTATTACACACATTGACCTATTACATTTCCTAACAATGACTTTGTTTGGTTAAACTAACAATTTTATGTTGACTTCATCAAATAATTTATAAGTGTTATATGCTACTTTATTGTCTAATACATGTGAAAATGCTTCTCAAACATCTGGTGCCATTTTTTGAGTGAAGTTATCTAGTCTTGTTTTTATACGGACATAGTAATAGTTCATCAGAGTGATAAACTCAAGACCAGCTTGGGATGAATAATTCCTTTAAGAGCATTTGAGACCCTGTGTAATATTTGGGAAACCTTATATTTGTTTCTTTCTTGTCTTGGAGTTAAAACACCATGATAAAAGCCACTTAAGAAGGAACTATTTTTGCTAAGCTAATACTTCCAGGTTATGGACCATTATTGTGTTGAGTCACAACATCAGGGTCTTGAAGCAGTTGGTCACATCTCATCTGTTTTCAGAAATCCAGAGCAATGGAAGCATGCCAACTAGTGCTCAGTTTGTTTTCAAACTTACATAGCTCAGAATCTCCTGCCCAGGTAAAGGTCCTTCCAACAGTTATGGTGGAGTTTCACACAATTGGTTAACCAATCAGGATACTCCCAACTGAAATAGTAGAGGCCTATCTTTTAGAAGATACTAGATATTGTCCAGTTAACACTAACAATTATAAGCCCCATTTCAAAAAAAAAACAAATGAAAAACTTAAAAATAAATAGTCTGAAATTAATTAATAACTATGTAGTTTTAAGTCTTCTGCTACTCTTTTCCTTTCCTGTCTCTCCTTATGTCATTAAGTTTAATCTAGGTAATTCTTGTTTCCATAACTTTTAAAAATAAACTTCAGGTATATTTAGAAATATTAAATAGTCTTTGGTCACACCTCACTGAACCCAATATCTCAGAGCTAACAAGGGTCAGACCTAGTTAATAATTAGATGGGAGAAATATTTATTCAATATTCTAAT
Organism: Dicrostonyx torquatus; assembly: GCA_028555095.1. Classification (NCBI taxonomy): domain Eukaryota; kingdom Metazoa; phylum Chordata; class Mammalia; order Rodentia; family Cricetidae; genus Dicrostonyx; species Dicrostonyx torquatus. The sequence goes on along the minus strand of JAQHUG010000266.1, from coordinate 29,394 downwards.
ATGTAGGGAATTATTACATAACCTACTGAAGAAATTTTAATAATGTGTGGCCAAATAGCACATCTGCTCTTTATGTTCTACTATATATTTATTGCAGCTTCTACGAGGTATAGGAAATAATTGCTTACATTCTGGCAGTGATGGGCACAGTGCTCTGTGCATAATAAAGAGATTGCACAGGTAGTAGTGCTATTGGAATGGTTTCTTTCTAAGCTATTTTTCTCAGAAAAGCTATTAAACATTTCTTACTTGAGTATAAAGTCATCTAGGTATACATTTAGTTCAAATTACATATTATTAAATGGCCATATTTTCAATTTCATAACATTTTATTGATGATTTGAGTATTATGTCATAAACAATGTCTTTTTATTCTTTACCAATATGAATTTTGTTGAAGTCAATTGTATCTCATACTTTATGCTTTATTTTAACATGGTTTATTTCCTTTAGTCCTTTTTCTCTCAGTTTAATTCTGTTTCTGTATTTAAATCATCTCTCCTATAATCAGAGCATTGTTTACCTAATTTCTTTCTCAATAACCTATTATGACAATTTCTGTTTTCAATTAGAGTTTGTATTTCATTGACATTTAACATGTCAACAAACAATGCCTAGACTCCATTTAGCTATCTTTTAATAATACATTTTTTATTTTAAAATATCCTTAACTCTATCATAGATTTCTTCAAACTTTTAGCTTCTTTTAAAGTCATTTTTAATTGAAAATAGTTTTTGTCATTGAAGATACTTTGATTATGATATCCCATCCTGCAGGTCCTCCCAGATCTTCCTCACTTTGACACCTAAATCTTGCTTTCTATAATTAGCATGCAATTAGGCACTAATAATAATAATAATAATAATAATAAGCCAAACCAGAATATGCAAAAGAGTAAAAGAAAAAAGAGCCAAAGGAAAGGAACTAGAAACACATACAGACCCTGAGACACACACATTCACACATACAGAAAACACACAAAAATAAAATGGAAGCCATAATATATAAGCAAAAGACATGGAAGAAAACACATTCCCCTGACAAAGCATTGTGAGACTAACTACCTCCAAAAGTACCATTGGATTCTTTGTGTATCATCTACATCAGGGCATGGAGCCTCCTTTAAACTGTTTTGTATAGACAGTGAGACAGACTCTTTATGGGAAACCTCATTTTTCCTTTGCCAGCAGTTACCAGTAAGAGATAAATTGTGTTAGAGATTTCAATGTGTGGTATCTACTTCCTCTCTCTGCTTCTTCCCAGCCTGTTTCCTTTCTTGCTTTCCTATCTGGTCCAACCTGAATGCCTTCTTTTGAACTTTTGATTATATTTTACATGTCCATTGCAAGATATTCATCTGTTTATATTTTAATTTATAGAAATTATACAAGGAATGATAATATATGCTTAAAGTTTATCACCTATTTAAATTTTATACTATATCACCTTTCAGAGAATCAAATTTAAAAACTTAATAAACTCGTCTTATCCCTTGTATTTTTTGTCATTCAAATATAATAAAGCTGCATTCTTTAGAAATTATAACAAACAAAAACTACATTGCTGCAGGAGCTTTCTCTCTCTGCCTTCAGCCAATGGCTTTTGAGATACCAGCCCACTGGGGTGTGGTTTCAATTTTAAAATACCCGCAGCTGCTCTCCACTCTCTATCTTGCTTCCGGTGTCCATGCTGACCACTAGACTCTGTTTCCTGTTTGCGACCAGAGGACTGTGGTTTGGGACATGGATCTGTAAGTTTTATCCCCTCCAGTAAAATACCCCTTTTAAATCAAACTGGTCTAAGGTTGTCTTGTGTCTTTACTACATTTTGCATAACTGTCATACATTTCATAAAAATTATGAAAAGTAGTACGTTGTAGTAGTAGTACTGAAGTTTTTTATTTATTGCCATTTTTCTCATTAGTAATCATTTCCTTCTATAGGAAGAAATTTATTTTCAATAACTAAAGAATAACTCCTTTAAACAAATATTAATATCAGGTGTCATTCTCAGTTGCTCTCCACCTAATTTTTTTGAGACAAAATATCTTGCTGAACCTTGTCCTCACTAACTCAGCTATTCTTGTTGGCTGAAGTATTCTAGGGATCTGTCTTTCTCTGCCTGTCTTCAATTACAGCTTTGTGCTTCTGTTTTTGGCATTTAATGTAGGTACTGGAGATCTAAACAAGGGTCTTTATGTTAGGACAACTCTTTAGCAACTGAGTCATCTCCCAAGTCAAAAATCAATATTTCTAAGCAGTAACAACACTACTATTTTATGAACTCAGATTTCCAACTTACATATGAATTAAGTTTCATATTTGTTATAAAAGTATTATGAATAAAGTTTCTCTTGATATGTATAGACAAGCTTTTGACAACTGATATTTTTATTTCTATTGGATAAACACCAAGGAGTATAAACAAAGTTAAGGAAATTATAATCATTTATTTTTATAAGAAACTTTGTTGCTTTCCTCAACTGCTAAAATTGAGTTTACCCTCCTCTTATACAATTAGAATTTCTATTGCATTCAGGAAACAACTTTTGTAAGACAACAATTGTACCACTAGATGCTGATATTGTGTGGGTTGTGAGATTTGAGCCCACTAGACAATGTCTTTGGCACACTGCCGAGGGTTAAGTTCATATTTATCTTTCAGATCCTTTCCAATTTTATCATTATTTTCAATTGTTCATTAGTTCCATAAAAGATACTTTATGGCAAACATATCCAAATGAACAAACTGAACATCATGTTATGATTTTTGTTAGTAAAATATTATGGTGATATTAATTGCCCATACGTGTGCATATGTGTTCCAGCATCAGGTTATTGCCTAACAACTTTACCTGAATTCCTGTCCCATGCATAGCAATCCCTGGGGTTCTAAAGTATATTCACTTTCAGATTACTATACTCTTTTGTAATTCAATATATCAGAAGATCTACTTCATGTTTATGCGGTAGATTTGGGTGCCATTTCATCTGGCTGGAAATTCTACAGTAACAGCTCTCCTACACAATACCTTACATTTTCACAGTCAGTTTCTAGAGTTGAATCTAAGAAAAGGGTGAAGTGAGCGAAGTCTCTTTATTCAGTATTTATTTTGTTTCTGGAGTTCAGGGACTTTTCTTCTCCTGAAAACCTTTACTGGAAAAAATCCTCTGAGGAGCTTATCTAATCTAATCTCTTTAATTATTATTCTGCCAAAAGGAATTTGCATTTAACAGAGGTTAAGGCCGTAGTAAGAGTAGAGCTTTTGCACTTTTAAATTGGTTGGAAAAGGCATTTTGGAAAAAAAAAAACAAAACTGCCAAAGAGAGAAAAGTGGATGATGCTTTTAAAATCATGAGCTTTAGAAAATCCCTCCTTAGTAACTAATCCAATTAAAGCAGATCCTTAAACTTAAACAGCCTTCTTGAATTTATTCTTATCTGAAAAACAAAATGCAAAAGTGAATATAGAGCAATTAAGTATTTTTTTAATTTGTCTATGAAGGGAATTAAATTAGCACTATGATTACAATTTCTCGGCTCTTTGCTGTAGGTGGTGAATGCTCCCTGAATAAGTCAACTGGGAGAACATTATGTGTCAGTTAAATAAAAGTCAGCATAGAAGACAGAACTCAGGATTGCACCAACAATGAAATCTAATCGAGTATCTCCATTATTCAAAGAGTTTCACAAATATCAACTTATTATTTTGTATTACTTTAAAATATCACTTGGATATAATAACAGTAAGATTTCTCTTATGGAATAGTGGCTGAAAAACTTTATAAAGTGTTGGGATTGATTGTTAATGTTCTGGTTTATTGGACATTATAGAAAGTGTGAGATGAAAACCAGCAGCCAAACTGGACACAGATGTGTAGTGGGTTCCAACTTCAGTCAACCAGAATTTTCAGAAAAAAAAAAGCAGTCATCTTCATTCTAAAATGCTGCATACACTTATAGTTTGCTTGGGGATAAATTAATAACCTGTGGAGTTTGCTGTCACCTTGAATATTCAAGTTTGGTCATAGCAAAAATGGCATCTAGTGAGTGTCTGGCCAGACTAGAAGCCTATCTACATCTTCTCTAGCTTCTGTCTTTGAACTAATCTATCCAAGTACCTTTCGCCGTAAGAAGTCTGAGGATAGGATGGAAGGCCAAGTAAGACATGCTCCAATGCCTAGGTCCATGGTAATGCTGAGAAACACTGCCTCCTACCTGGCATTGGATAGTCTGGAATACAATGAAATTCCAAGACAAAACAACACAAAATCAAAGAGAGTGGGGGTACCACTCAACTACAGCCTTATAAAACATGATTTTCCTTCAATCTATTAAAAAATGGCAAAGTAAAGAGTCTATGTTCTTCTCATCTAAGTCTTTCTTAGACCACAAATCTTGCTTATTTGAGACAGCATGAGCTATTGAGTGCTGCCTCTGAGTGCTGTGGGGACTTCTCAGGTGTTGGCAGCAGATGGTGACACCTCCTCAAGAATCAAAGAAGAGCAAAAGTGTTCTGTGCTTTAGCCCAAAATTAGAGCAAAAGGTGGTGCACACAGTCACACCTAAGACCTAGAGACAGGTGTTGAGGTTATTGTTCTGCATTATTCAGTCTGCTGGTGATGGTGATTGAACTGCCTAGGGAAGTCCTTTGCTGATTGACCCATCTACCCTGTATGCTACTTCTTCTTCTTAGAAGTATGTGTCTTGTCAAATACAATTGAATGTGTGAATGGGTTATTAAATAAGAAATGTTTAAGATTAAAGGTTAAATAACAGAAAAACCTTATGTCAAAAAAGAGCAGTGTTCACTGATGTAGAATAAAATAAATTAATGTACAGGGGATCAATAGTGCTCAGACCTGAGTTTTAGTGGACATTGGTGGTGGTTTTCTTATTGACAAGATATCTATATTTGCTAAAAGAAATTACCCAGAGAGCAAGAGTATTGTCAGTTTCTTAAGACCTTGTAGAGCTGCTGTCCACATCATTGACATTAACCTCGGGTTCAATTTGTGTATGTAACATCTTTTAGTGTCAAGATGGAAACTCAGCTGAGAAAATATGTATTTATAGAGTATGCTTAGAGACAAATTTTGCAATTGCTATAAAAATGAAAACAATGAACAATTAGGATATTGGCTTAGGTCAAAAATAGCCTTGTCCTTGTTGCTTTAACTGGTAAATTGACAGATCACCTTGATAATAAAGAATAGTAGTCAATGATTCAAGAAAGGAAAAACATTTTGTTAGCACCATATAGTATACTGAATCTAAATACATCAAAATGAAAAATTTTCCCAGCATAGCTTCTCCTGATGCTTGTTGATATACAGAATATAGTCTGTAATTGTATTGACTATAATTTTTATATATTGAATATATTTAGTTTTTATTGTAATGCATTACTTACAGAATTTATACTCTTCTGAGAGAAATCCCTAAGCTAGTATTTAAAAGTAACAGCTTTGGGTGAATTGTGTGATATGTCTTGGACAGTATGGCATTAAGCAACCAGAAAGTTTCAGCTATAGCATGTTTAGAAAATTCTATTAGTGCATTTTTTCTGGCACATGTGAAAGTCTGAGGAAAAACTTGAGAATCAGTTTTTGACTTCCACCTTATTTGAGGTTTAAAATAGGGAGGTGTTCTTGTTTTTTGCTACCACTTAAGTCTAGAAAAAAATAGCCTGTGAGTTTTCCCAGAATCTTCTGTCTCTGCCCCATTATCTGTAGAAGCCCACTGATTACACAGTTGCACTACAATAGATTTGAAGAGTCTACACTCAGAACCTCATATATGTATGACAAGAATTTTACCAACTGAGATATAGCCCCAGTCCCAGAATCTATATGTTTTGGTTTTGCTTTATTTTACTAAGTCAGTTTAAGAAAAAATTTGATTTATCAGTATCTTAGTTTCTCCAGTCATAAAATATGGGCAATTTGTACTTCTTATCTAAAGATCAAATACTATACTAAATGAGGAAACCTTTTAATTTGCTATCAACTTACTGAACAAAACTTATTTCAACTCCTCAATCCTGTTTTTTTAATGTTGATAATAACCTGTCTTTCATAATAAACACCTTTAGGTCTGTGGTAAATAGAGCTTGAAACATGAGCTTAAAACAAATTCTGCAATATGAATGGGTTAGTCTAAGGAATAAACTTTATAATGTCAACATTTCAATGAATGGATAAAATTCAAAGTTTGCCACCATTCTAAGGAAAGTGAGATTCATTCCCTGTCCTACTATGGCATCTCTTTCACCAAGTAAAAGTTTGAAAATGAATGAGGTTTAGGACAAAATAAACTGATTGTGTGGCACAGAGTTTCTCTGAGAAGTGCTGGTTTCTTAACGATGCATGGGAAAGACAGGTTCTGTGGAACAGTGAAAAGTTGATGAATGAAGCTCAGGAGACATTGTATGCCAGTGTGAGTACACCACTAAACTTGTGGGAAGCTGAGCCTGGTATTCTTCTAGCTGGAACACTAAGATGTTCCCACCGGCTCAGGTTGCTGTCTAAGTAATACAGAATGAGCCCCAGGATCACTTTCGACCAGCACCGACTTTGGCATGGTACTGACTCACTACCTTATTTTCTCCAACAATACACTATTTTATTTCCTCTTAATTCCTCCAAACTGTGCCAGTCTGTCTTTTACATCTCTATAGCTATCATAATCTTCCCTACCTTTTAAGAGGTATTGTCATTTATAAAGTAAGAATTTATGAGCTTTGAAGCCTAATGGCTAGGACTCAAATCTCAGTTGCTTTGGTTATAAGACACTCAATGTGTTACTATCTCAGGACCACTGTTTACTCTGTTGTTAAGCATAAATAACAGAAATATATGTATACTTAAATTTTTATAGACAATAGTGATGGAGAAAATTTAAAACCCAAAGAAAAGTACCTCCTGTATATCAGTATTCAATACAAGTTTCTATTTTCTTGGACCTATACAAAATTGATTACTAAGCATTGAAGGTCTTAAAAGCAGCACTTGCTGACTGAAGTAAGGGAAGGAAATTTCCAGTTATTCAGCAAACATATTGATGCAGTACATGGTGCCAAGCATTTAATCTCCAATAATGCTATACATTCTTAGTTTAAAGAAGAGACAACTGAAGGCCTTGAACAACCAGCTAATATCCAACAGCAGTAATGACTGAGATCTCAGAGCCCTCTGACTCCAGCAATGGGCCTGTTTTCTTATAAAAGTTCAGACTCTGTATTCATGTGTTTGCTCACTCTTGGTCATTTATGGCCTAGCCTTAATGATTTCAAAGCAATTGATGAGATTTGGATGCAAGGTATCTTCCACAATCTCAGATGTTTCACTTGAGTTCAGATAACAGGCACTGTTTATAAGTTTTGGAAATGTTAGTATGTGGGGATCATCTGGAAGAAATAGACTGAAGTTCAAAGATCATGTGAATTTTAAGGCTTGGCTCTCCCATCTTCCTGACTCTTTTCTTTTCTTCTGGAGAGACTCAGATGCAGGGACACAACCACATGCTCCTGCTGCTTAGCTTTCTCTGCCTTGATAGTCTGTTCTCTAAATTATAAATCTAAATAATCAACTTCAATCTTAATATATTTCTTGTCATGTATGTGGTCACTTAACAAGTAAGCTAGCTAATACAACTGCTTCCTATGTATTGCCCAGATAGAGGACACCTTGGCAAACAAACCAATAATTATTACTAAAGGTAATCTTTAAACACTGGGACTGAATTAGGTTCATTGCTTGAATTTTGATAGCTATAGCTTGACTTAAGTGGGGAAAGTAGCTACTGGGAGAGAGTGGGATGAAGATTTGGGAAGATAGGGCAACAAAGCAGACATTTCTGATCTGAGATGGAGCCTGAAATTAACAATAGCAATGCTGTAAATAAAAGAATCTCCAAAATCAAATCAAATAAATAATAGCAAAGAAGCCCAACTCTGTCCAAGATATGGACTGACCTGAATCAAGTTACAATTTCTTTGAGATTTTTGTACTGGATAATAAGAAGGGAAATGCATATTAGGATCTAATGTTCCAGTAGAAGAGATACTGGGAGAACCATGTATACATTTCAATTGTGTGAGGACACAAGTATTAAAGTCTTGGGTTCAGAACATCTCAGAATATCCCATGCTGCCATAGAAACTCCATATTAGCAAAAGCATAAAATGTTAGCCCTCTGTGTAGTTAACGGCCTTTTAAACTAGTTATAATAAGAATCTTTTAGTATTACTTCCATAATAATAAGTGACAGAGTGGATGGAATCTTTGAGTCTCATTCTTTGATCTGCTACATTAACCAGAGAGCAAAGTAAAGGGACAAAATTTCTTTAAGCTGCTCTTCTTTCTTTTATGCACTAATGATATCCAGGATCCAACAGCCTAAGGGAACAATTTTTATAAACTTATACAAAATTAGTGTCATAAATATTCTCTACATTACTTGCACATATACAAATAATGTGGGAATCCCCTCTGTATGCTGTGAATACAATTGGTTAATGAATAAAGAATCTACCTTGGTCTCTGTGGGGAAAACTAAAATGAATATTGGGAGAAAGAGGGCGGTGTAAGAGAGAAGCCATGTATCCCTGCCAGACACAGATGCTGGAATTTTACCCGGTAAGCCACAGCCTCGTGGTGATATACAGATTAACGGAGATGTGTTAAATTAATATGCAAAAGTTATTCAATAAGAAGTTAGAGCTAATAGGCCAAGCAGTGATTTAATTAGTACAGTTTCTGAGTGATTATTTCAAGGCTGAGCAGCTGGAAACAAACTAGTGGCCTCCTACAACATATAAGGGTTAGTAATTTCTACTAAAGCTTATATATTACCTAAGGAAAACTGATAGCCAGCGTCTTCATCTGAGTTCCAGAATGGTAGACAGAATGACATTGCAATGTGATTGGCTTCATTCATATCCCCATGCATTTAATTTAATAATGCCCAAATCAGTACTCTGTGAAGGAATCCATAGGCTTTTCTCAACTAGTATGGGGAAATGTCAAGACATTAAAACTCCTGCTCTGGAGGATATTTGAAAAGGAGAGAGCAGACTTGGTACCTACTACAGAGAAATTCAAGCTTAGAAGCACAGAAGTGGCACAAGTCCAGGACCCCTCACCACTTTGGGTACATGTCAAGTTAACAAATTTCTTTTAAAAACAATAGCTGGTTCCACTACAAATAAAAGAGTTGTTCATTGTTCTTTTCTTTAATTGATTGCTATGGATAGAACCTAAGGTGTGTATTGAGTGCCCACTCTACCATTCAAATACACTCTCAAACTCTTGTGTGCTCTTCTGGCAAAGAATTCGTGTACCATTTTCACTTTAATACCTTCTGAATATCTTCTGTGAAAGGACTATTTATCTCAAATAAAATGCTTTAAACTTGTGACATTATTTATGCTAGCATAACCACTTACTGCGTTTGTAATAGCTCTCCAGAGATAGTTAAAAACATGCAGGAGATTAATTTTAGCATCTATTTTTCACACATGTCAAAATAAGTTACATCAGAGAAAATAATGCATATTTCTTATCTAATTATGCTTTTCAATATCATGTATCATTTTTACTGAGGGCTAATTGCTATTAACTCTCATTTGATTGAAGCAGTAAAAAGGTGGATCTTTTTTACTCCAGCAATTAATTCAAGTTGGACTTGGTCCAAATCATATAACCTAAGTGTTCAATTATAAGAGAATGATTAATTGAATTTCAGCATATCCATATGATGAGATAATGTGAAGTCATTAGGATGGTAGTTTGGGAGAATCTGTAGTAAAGTTAGAAATGGCAATCATAAGTTTACTATTAACACATAGAGGATTAAATCACCATGCTACAATCTTTCACGATCTGGTCCTGCATGGTTAAACTTCTTACCTTTCACGTTTCTTTCTATTTTTCTCTTTTGTAAAACTTCACTCATGGTGGGTTTTGTTTCACTGTGACGTCTTGAATTATGTCATGGTCATAATTTCACAACATCAGATGCTCCCTGGCATCTCCTACTTTACAGTTTTATAGGAACCATGGCTTACTTATTACCATGGATAAAGCCCTGTTCTCATCATCTGCTTTCTTCAGTATGTCTTAGTTATGTTGATCATTGTTTCAAGCTTGTTGGTGGTGTCTTATTTTTAACATTTTTCTTTCTACATTTTCTTCTAGAATACAAGCTCCTTTAGAACATTGTTGTGTCTGTTTTGTTTACTGTTTATTCTCAAGGCCCAGAAAAATACCTGACAATAAAAGTCAGATATGGATTTATTTAATGACTAAACAAACAAACCAAAATATAATGAAATTTTAAAAGTAAAATAAATATTTAGAAATATTAAAAATAGAAAGTAAAACATGTTTTGCATGTTTATTCATATCGATATGCATGTATTTGTGAGTGAGAGTTATTATGTGTATGAGTGCTTGTGTATTTACTTCATGTGTAGGCCAGAGGTTGACACTGTGTGTCTTTCTTGATTGTTCTACACCTTATATAATAGGGCTGAGTCCCTCACATGAACCCCAAACTGAGTAATACAGCTAGTTATATAGCTTGGTTATAAATCTATGGTACTCTATCAACAAACAAGTTTTTCTTCTTTTTCTTAAATTCTGATTTCTTTTCTTTTTGAAAGAAGCACAAATTTCCACAGTATACTCATGTATCAGTTTGATGCTCTTTTTCTGAAAAATACACTGCATAGTTTGTTGGTGCAGTTTAAAACAAAACAAACAAGACAAAACAAAACTAAAAACCAAGCAAACTTATATTTCAGGAAGAAATTTGCCCTTCTATTGCTTTGCACGTAGGAAATATGGAACTAGATGGAATGGGATGACACCAAGGCACAGAATGGTGGGCACAGGAAAATCAATACTTATTTAGTTGTGGGTCCTAGAATATCTACCTTCAGGAGCACATGCCTTCTCCACTTAAAACCCAGAAAGTATCTAGACCAGTTTGTACAGATATGAGAAGCTGGGGAACTTCTCCATATGATTCCCATATGATGGTCATGATCTCTAAACCTCTGGAATACAATCCCCCATATAAAATGTTTTCTTTAAAGGTTTCCTTTATCACAGTGTTTCTTTATAGCAATAAAATATAGTGAAGACAGAACTTGGTTCCTTCTATGACATGCCTGACCATGCTCTTATATGGAGTAATATAGAAGATTTTGGGAACATGGGCTAGGAAAGTGATTATTGCTAAATGAGCCTTCTAGTAGGAGCTTAGAAGACAATTTTGCTGAGAGCAATGTCGACTATGGAAGCCCAGCTCAAGAGGTTCCAAGGGGAGCAAAATATTGACAAGTGGGTTAGAGGCCATTCTTGTGATATTTTTGCAAAATAAAATAAATGTGACTGTTTTCTGCCATTCATTGTCTTAAAAATTGGCCTAAGGCTAAGTTGAAAAATATTGGACTAAACTTAACAGGGGCGATTTTAATATAGCCTAATACTGGCTCTTTCTTATAGCTATTCATCACATCATATAACTGTACAATGGAAAAGAACAAGTAGGGCAAAGAGACATATCAAATACAGGGTTTAAAATGCATCCACAAAATTTATTGTTAGAGTCAAGCCTTTGCTCATGAGAAGAGGAAAGAGACATTATCCAAAATGGAAGAAGCAGGGGTGGTGCTTTCAGAATCACAACTCTACTGAAATTGTACAAAGAAGGCCTGAGGAATGTCCTGTTCCTATAAGCCGACAGCAAAGGAATGACTCTAGAAAACAGCCCATCATTTTTCATTCCAGATTTAATGGTTGAATGCTTTCTTTGTCTTGTGGAGATATAATTCTGAGGTCTTTTTTAAATTCAAATTTCACAGATTTCTTTCAATGTCTCTGAGTCTCATAAGGAATCTCAGAATGGAAATCAACTAGAAATTGCAGGATAGTCTGCCTATCTTGAGACACCTAGCTTAATTACATGTGAAAAATCTTCAACTGTGTACATGGAACATCTGATAATTAAGGTACGAGCACTTTAGGTGGATGAAGCATAACTCTGTTTTTGCCTCATTAATAGAGATTCAGTCTTCTTAGTTATCTTCTATTTTTAAAGCTGTGTTTTATACTGTCATTTCCCCCATGTGTTTGTGGAGATTGCCAATTTATTTCCCAGCTGCCCAGACCTGAAATATTTATAGGAAAACTGCATTACTTACAATTCTGTTTGTCCAATAGATTAAGTGTACTTCTAGATAGCTCTTACATTTTAAATTAATCCATATCTGAGCAAAACCATGAGGTCATGAACTATCAACAAGGTTCCTTCCAGCATCCAGTGTCTGTTTTCTGTGGTTACATAGCTTCTCCCTGACTCTGCTTACTCTCTCCTCTTCTCTATGCCTGGAATTCCCACCTTGCCTATTCTGTACAAAATAGGCCCAAGCAGATTCTTTATTAACCAAAGGTATTCACATCATACAGAGGGGAATTGCACATCACCTTCTCTTTTCTGTCTAAATATAAAGGAAGGTTTTAACTTTAACGTAGTAAAATTATATGTAACAAAATGGGTATCAATCAAGAATTACAGTTAAAATATTTATATCTGCTTTATCTTTTATCATAGCTAGGGAAAACTATAACTATAGCTATTTATTCATCAACTCCATCAAAGTCCCCAGAAGGATATAATATTACCTAAGTTAACAGGAAGTGCATTATAAGCAACTTCCAAAACTTTAGAATTGACAGAGACATCTCGCAGCCTGGACAGTCACCCAAAGACTTTCTGTAACATTTCTGCATCCATCTTCAGCCTACAGGCTCATAGTATCTGGCAGACTTTTCAATGAAACAGGAAATTTGAAAGACTGTTTCACCTCTATTGGCAGTTCCTTCATGAAGCAGAAACCCTGAAGGGCAATCTCACCTTTAGTTCAGCAATAATGTTTTGTGAGTCCTGGATCTCCAGTTCATACAGCATACTATCAAGCAGTCCAGAGAAGAGCAATTTCTTGCCCAAATGACTAACAAACTCTGTAAGGAACCTATTTGATGTCCACCTTTCTCTTACAATAATCGGTGCTGCCATATTTTGTTAGTCTTTGAAAGATTTGAAGAATATCTAGTCATCTGAAATATAACTCTGTACATCTAGAAAACCTAACTAACATAGTTACAAGTTTGACTATCATTAATGACTATGTATTAATCTGTATTTTTTAACTATACATTGACTTTTAAATGACCTAAATAAACACAATACTGTAATCAAGTGGTGTGGGAGGTCCTTCTATTTATGTGTTGCTTTTATTGGTTAATGAATAAAGAAACTGCCTTGGCCTGTTGATAGGGAAGAACTTAGGTAGGCAGGTAAAACTGGACTGAGTGCTGGGAGAAGGAAGGCAGAAAGAGAGACACCATGGAGCCGCCACGAGAGTCAGACATGCCAAAACTTTGCCGGTAAGCCACTACCACATGGCAATACACAGATTAATGCAGATGGCTTAAATTAATATGTAATTTAATATGTAAATAAATATGTAAGAGCCAATAAGAAGCTACAGCTAATGGACCAAGCAGTGGTTTAAATAATACAGTTTCTGTGTGATTATTTTGGGTCTAAGCTAGCTGGGTGGCCAAGAACCAACAAGCAGCTCCTCCTCTAACAATCAAGAGCAGAAATACATATAACAATATTGACCTTAAATTTTTATTAATAAACCAAGATCCATACCAATGTAAATAATTTATCTCTATAGCACCCATGTAGGTACTGCAACAATTTGGGGTTATAAGGAGTGGTGGCTGATTTGATGGGGTTTGGCATTTGTCTTACACTTGAGAAGCTGTCATTATTGTAATGAGTATAAAAATACTACACTTTCATAAATTTAAGAATCTCATCATCTACACATAGTGGTGGAAAGATGGAAAGTGATGAGATATGGGAGGAAATGCATGAGAATTTGGTTTGTGATAGTACTTTCATAATTGATGCATAAGATTATACTCATACTATTAAAATATAGTTCTTGAATTTCTCTTGTAGAATCACAAATATGTTAGCAATTCTGGCAGAGTGATGAAACTATCATTTGCAGTGTAGACTTCCCCTCCCATCTTTGTGGCAGTCAAGCTGCCTGGCATTCATGCATTTTTATTCTCCTGATTTCCTTTATGCTGAGGAAGATGGTAATATTTTGCTACTGGTTTTGTCCATGCATATGCACATCCAGCAAACATTTCTTTTGTGTCAGTTTTGGCTTTAGGCTTTTGTGATGGAACTTTGAGGTGATAGAGGTCCACAAAAAAGAACATAATGTATACAGGACAGTTAGAGGGGAAAACACACATAAATTTGGAATTATTAGTTAAGGTTTTATACTCACTTGGGTAGAATTACAAGAATGATAAAGGAAAGAATCAGGGATTTAGAAAATTTTAAGGAGATTGGCTGTGATCTAAGGGGATGATTATTGCTAATGACGGAAATAGAAAGTATCCTAAAGACTTTCATAGCAGTGAGAACCTGTTTCTTACCCTTTGACATTATTTGAGAAATGCCAGGCAAACGTGATTTTCTTTCTTTACATTCACTGGCTGGATTCTTTTTTGTTCGATCCAAGTCTCTGCTTGCTTTAGTCATGAGGGGTTTTGTTTGTGTTTGAACTGTACATCACACGCTAGATATGTTATATTCTGAAGTCTCATAAACCCCTGAATGTCAATCATACTCACCAAACCATTTACATTCCATCTGTGCTCTCTTCCTACAATCTTATCCTTCCCCATCCCTCTGCTCTCAGAGGAAAATCTGACCCTTCCTCTGCTAAAGTTCATTTCTTCCAACTGTTCTCACAGCAATCAGTCTCACCTTCAATCCACAAACATGTCCTCCAAGCACATATACAAGTGTTCACAAGATGCTGCCCTCATTTTCTCTACACCAGCGAAAAAGTTTGCTAAGAACTCCACAAAAGTCAACCATTTTTCTTTCATTTTAAAGTAGCGACTTTGCTCACATTGACAGATTTATTATTTAACAATGTGCAAATGCACTTTCAGATGTTTACTTAGTGATAGCCTTCAATTTCATTGAAATATTAAATGAAATCATGCCAACCATTTTTTCTACCCTTCCCCAGAGGGCACTGTTTCTATCTTGACCCCTCCTTCATTATTATCTTCCTATCTTTTCTGTCACTGCTGGTGAGCTACATGGTTGCAGTCTTATCTTTCCCAGACTAGACATGATTTTACTCACAATATTACCAGCTTTGGTACTGTCATTATTATTAATTATTGCTACTGAGATTATTTTTTATGATTACTCTTGTAGCATTTTAGATTAAGACCAGGTATTTCATAAACACATCATATACTATCCACCTGGAAATATTTTTAACAACACTTCAAGAAATTTACTCAATGCCAAAGGACTTTTCCAAGAAGTGACATTTAGAATGACAAATTAAATTAATCTCTGAAATATCATGTTTCCTATTTCATTAAATTAAGTGAATGAAATGTCTGAAGAGATGACCCAGCAGCTAAGAACAGTTGTTGGTTTCTCATTTGTATGCTCCTCCATGGTAGGTTACAACCATCTGTGACCCTCTTTCTAGGTGACATGGTGCTCTCTTCAGGCCCCTCCACAGACAACACACACATGTGATGCACAGACTTGCATGCAGGAAAAACCACCTTCAAAATAAATGTCTTAAAATAAAAGGAAATATAATGATATTTTCTTTTGAAGAATCCATACTTGAAAACTTGAACATCTTTGAAATGCCCTTTAGAACTTCAATTAAAATGGCCGGGCCACTCTTACTGCTCTGTCTACACCAACTGCACAACTTAATTCCCTCCTTCCATGGCTCTATACATCCTTTTCTAATGATTTTCAATTCCTCAAAGCTTTGGGTTGAATTTTATTGTGATCTCTTTTAATCTCTCCATTATATTTTGCACATATTTGAGTCTCCTATGGACTCATTATATGTATTCTATTCTTATTCACTAGCTGAGGCCATAATCAACCGTGTTGTATTCAGGAGGTGACGTCTTTGGCAGCAGGAGGCAATGGTGTGAGGAACCTGCCAAGGGGATGCTTTTATAATAGTATTATTTGCTTTCTTTTCTAAGGGCATAAGTAATTAGAACTATTACTGGCACATGTGAAGTTATAGTGCACAGGTAAGGATCTACATGACAAGTAGCTATATATGTAATCTGAAGGAAAATGACCCCTGAGGTTAAGATATTTGAACACCCAATCCGCAGTTCGTGGTTCTATTTGTGGAATTTGTACTGTGGAGATGCAGAGCTTTGCTGGAATAGCACAGCACTGAGGACCAACTCTGGTTGTTTAGAATCTTGCCCCACTGCCCCACTTCTACTTTTTCCCCTCTGCCTCACAGTTGCAAATACAAATGTAATCTCTTAGCTCTTTACTCCTGTTCTTGCCTGCAGCTTTCAGCCAAGCTTTCCAGCAAGGGTGGACTCATCCCACTGGAACTACAAAAAAAAAATAAAAAATAAAACCTTTTCTTCCTTAAATTATCTTGATCATGATATTTTAGTACAGCAGCAAAACACTGACTCTTATGCCGTCCTTCAGCACATCATAATCATACTGCTACTATGATCTTGACTTCTAAATGCTATCACTGTGAGCAATAAATAGCTATGTTTAAAACTCCTGGAGTGTAGGGCTTTGCTAAAGCAGTCTCAACTAACCAAAATAACAATGGTGTTTTTTTCCTCACTTAATCAACCAGATTTTATTTCTAAGTATACTAAATTCTTTGTCAAATGATATGCAGTTCTGAGAACAGTTCTTGGAACCTTAAGTCTAGCTCTTGCAAGTCACATAAAAGCTCAGCTTCAGGCAGCTTGTCTCAGCTTTAAATGCTGAAAATGAGCTCCTGGAGGCACAGTACTTGAGCACAAGGAGCCGTAAGAAGCTGGTAACATCTGAGCCCCCAGAAACTGCTTCATAAACACACAGTAATACCAGGAACAGCAGTAAGAGCCAAGATGTTGGAAAGAATTAAAATAGTTTTCACCACAATGAAAACAGGTAATTGGTTCAGGAATTTTGAGCCTTGCCTGGCTCAAAAAATCCTGTCATTCAGTTGTCAGGTAAGAGACCACTGCACGGTGCTCATACAGACCCACCAGGCTTCTATTCCGGTGTGCTTTCCCTACTGACCACCATGGATGGTCACTTGTCTTGAGTTGGGAATGTTTGGATTGATACCTGTAAATGTTAATTTTTTTGTGGCGTTTCAAGACAGGGTTTTTCTGTGTAACAGTCCAGCTGTTCTGGAACTAGCTCTTGTAGACCAGGCTGGCCTTGAACTCACAAAATTTAGGGCAATAATGAGACTAAATACAATATTTAGAAGATCCTTACAATGTTCTTTTTCTATGGAGTAGTAAAGTGCAGAATCAACATGGTGACAGTATAATAAATCAACTAGCAACAAGCCACTTACAACACTGGCTGTTTAAGGCTATCCTGAGTTCACCAAGAATAGTATTATAGCTTATTTATATTCTGTATTAAGGGCATAATAACCAAAGAGAATCAGGACATCAGTACTTCTTTTGTGTTAAGCACTCTTTAAAAAATTTCATCAACTCACTTAATACCTTGTTTTTTCTAGAACATAATTATTCATACCTTCCCATATTTCAGATAAGCGAACAGATACCAAAAGATTGAATAGTATTCTTCTGTTGCAGTCAATTAGGTACAACTGCCAGACTAAACTAACACATTCACAACCCTGATATTATTTCTTTATCCCTGCATTGGATTTTGAAGCTGATTTGTATGGCATCTGTGTTGCATTTGAGAATCATTAACCAAGCTGATTTGTTAAAATTGTATCTTTTAGGTGTAGCCATGGGATGAGACCTGTAGTTCAGACGGTGGGCACTGTGGATTTATCTGAGCTATAGGATTCCCTGTATTGAGTTGTGAGCAAGTTGGATTCGCTGCAATGGAAATGTACCAACAGAGATGTGGCAGGTGAATATTTTTTTTTTATTTCAAACGAAGACACAGTAGCAATAAATTCCTCATTGAAAAGAATGACCTTATTTGGCAGGATTTCAGATGACATGTCCAAAGGGAATAAGAGATTAATGCAAAACACTATTTTGTCAGAGAAAACATTATAAGGCAAACAGTCATTTCTGTGCTTTCATTTCTCTTCCACTGATATGCATCACCTATTTCACCATACCTGTACTGACTTGATAAACATAGGATTCTATTGTTATAAAGCTAGATAGTGCAAGCCCTCTTCCTCATTATTGTTTTGACAAACCCAGGTCTTCTGCTTTTTCATCTAAATCATGGAAATAATTTTGTGATCTAAAATATGGACCATTGTTATTTTTAATGACATTGAACTTCCTGCATATAGCAAGTTGGGCAGAATTGTCACCTCAACAACAATGAATTTTTTAAGCCACATGGATTAAAATGAAACCAACATCACAAACAGATGGTTAAGACATAGCTAAAGGAATCCTCATGTACCAATCATGGGAAAAAAAAGAGGATAACTAGTTAGAAGATAGAGAAGTAGTTTGTCTCAAAGTTGAATATATAGTTGCACATAATCTACCAAAACATTTCTAGCTACTCTTTATATTAAAAGTGCACTTGGGTCAAAATATGCAGATAAATAAATGGAATATTCAGTCTCATATGGCAGATATTAATTACTGATATATATCAAATGACTGTAAAATTCTTACAAATAAAATAATGATGCCATCTTCTCCTACCTTCTGCTCTTCAACTGCACCTTGAGAGCTCAGTCCTTTGTTCTTTTTTTAAATTATTTTATTTTTAGTCCTTTGTTCTGATGTAGATATGGGTCTCTGACTCTATTTCCATCCATCAGGTGAAATTTCTATGGTGATGATCAAGATATTCATCAATGTGACTATGGGACAAGGCTAGTTCAGGGACCCTCTCATCTGTTGCCCAAATACCTAGCTGGGGACATCCCTGTGGACACCTGGGATCCCCTCTAAAGACAAGTCTCTTCCCAATCCTAAAATGACTCCCTTGATGTAGATATATCTTAATCCCTTCTCCAATAACTATCCTTCCTCCATCTCCACGCTCCCACTCTCAAGCTCTCCCCAGTTCGTCCCTTCTCCCTTCTCCCACCCCCTCTTCCTTTTGCCCACCCCACCCTGACCTCCACTCCCGTGCTTCCAACTTTTGCTTGGTGATCTTGTTTGCCTCCAATTTCCAGGAGAATCTATATATGTTTTTCTTTGGGTTCACCTTGCTATTTGGCTTCTCTAGGCTTGTGAGCTATAAGCTTAATGTCCTTTGTTTATGGCTAGGGTCCACTAATGAGTGAGTACATACCGTACTCATCTTTTTGGGTTTGGGATATTTCAGTAAGAATAGTGTTTTCTATTTCCATCCATTTGCCTGCAAAATTCAAGATGTCATTGCTTTTTTTTACAGAATTGAGGGACTGGCCCATCAACTGAGACAGTGTGCCTGATCTATTGGGAGCTCATCAAATCCAGCTGGACCAGGACTGAATGAGCATATGACCTAACCAGAGTCTCTGAATGTGGCTGCCAACGGGGACTGACTGAGAAACCAATGATAATGGCATGGGGACCTATCTCTTCTTCATGTAGTGGCTTTTTGGGAACCTAGTCTATATGGCTGCACACCTTCTTAGGCTGGGATGGAAGGGGGAGGGCCTTGGGATTCCCCCAGGCAGGGTACCCTGCCCCCTCTTAGGGAAGCAGAGGGAGGGAGGAGGGATACTGGGGGAGCAAGAGGTCCTGGAACAAGGGGAGTAAATGAAAATTTCTCTTTTAACGATAAAAAGAAAAAAATAATAATGATGCCAGATGCTTCCACTGATATACTCTGCCACTTATCTTTTAAGAAATTGTCCCAGTGTTGAAACTGTCTTCTGGATGATAGAATAATGGCTATTTACAATGATGTCATTTTACTTTTATTTATTTACTTATTATGTATACAATATTCTGTCTGTGTAATGTCTGCAGGTCAGAAGAGGGCACCAGACCCCATTACAGATGGTTGTGAGCCACCATGTGTTTGCCGGGAATTGAACTCAGAACCTTTGAAAGAGCAGTCAGTGCTTTTAACCTCTGAGCCATCTCTCCAGCCCCAATGAGGTCATTTTAATATTGCTTACAAAATACAACCCACTCCCTAACTGATTAGAACAGACTTGACAGTGGAAAGTGGGGGTGCCTTACTACTGACATTCCAAATTCCATGGCCTGCTTTAACCTGGACAATACAGAAAGTTTTAGACATTTTGTATGTTGGAGAAAGGAATAAAACTGTCATTATTTTCTCACAAAACTGTTATAATATATGCTTGGGAAATTAATGACAATAAGAAGTATCATAAGTAAGTGAAACACATTCTTTCTAAAATTTAATCAGAGTAACCAATAATGTCATTTACATTAGAATGATAGAGTAGAACATCAAATACCAGGTATAAAAGAAAAAAATGAACAAATTCTCATGTTAAGAAAAATTGAAAATAAAGAAGGTAAATATTTAGAGAGTTTGTTTAGGTTTTCTGTTTTGGAAAAGACACTATTCTGATGGTTCCATTAATATTTATGGTATGTGTATGTGTTCTAATATGTTTTGGTGTTGTGACTTTAATAAGAAATAATAAAACATAAATTCACACACACAGCTTTGTATTGGCCTTCATATTACTTGATTTAGTTTTCAAAATCTTCCTGAAGGGGAGAAATGGAAATCCATGTTAGTTGTGCTGTGGTGCCATGTTTGTTTAATCTCTCATCTCAGTGTAATAACAAGGAGTGATGCCCTACAGGATGAAGTCCCACAGTGAATTGTCACATCCTCAAAGTAATATTAATTCTGTCTCATTGCAAATGTGCACGTTAAGACATCAGCTTTGTATTAATACCAGTGAGAGAGTTTGGTCTTGGCAACAACCTCAAGTCTCATTTTAACATTGTCCAAAGGGTGCTGATATTCTCTCTCCTGAGTAATTGGAACTTTCATCAGCTAAATAAAAGCAATCTACAGAATATTTATCTCTCAGTTGCTTCATTAAAAAAAGACCTCCCAAGAGGAAGGAAGAATTATTTTCACACAATCACAGTGAGATTTAATGACATTTTAGATAAATAATGGTATGCTGTTCACATGTAATAGACTCTTACCATTTTCAGAGTTTCTGGTTTGGATATACAAAAATGAACTACATCAGTGATGAGAATCGTGAGGTATAATTATTCTATTATCATTTCTGACACTATTTATGAGAGGAAAGGTTAGTGACTGCTGCTGGCACTCTGATAGCAATGAAAGTTAATGATTCTCTTGTCTTTTAGTAGAGTTAGAGTGTGGTTCATGCACAAAAAATACCCCAAGGCTGTGATTTAAAGGCTTGGCTCATTTATCTCTCATCAGTTAGGTAAATGAGATGCGGAAGTGGTGCCTAGTTTCTAAATAACTTTTATGCACTACTAAAGCCTTAAAGGGCCCCAAAATGTTTTCTCTTGTTATTGAAATTTCACGTATATAATCTGTTCCTAACTCTGGGAGACTCATTTTGTAAAGTCTTCAGGCATGTTAGATCCCACATTTCAAATTCTTTATTGGCTACATCCTTTTTTACCGTATATTTATGCATTTATATGGGGAAAAGATCAAAAGATACAGTGATTGTGAAAATGTTAATATTAGAAGTAGGTAAGTAAAAATAAATTTCTTAATCTGTCATTTGAAAACTCTGAAATTATATGAAAAGATAATCTCAAAGAAAACTTTATAAACTAAATATGTTTATTTTACCCCAGATATTATAAGAGTATGTGCTTGTTCAGCATAAATTTAGAAAGATACAACTATGGAGGTGCTTACAAAATTACTAAAAGTATAATATCTAATTAATAGCTATGTTAAAGAACTATTCAGATATTAGCAAATTTGGCAACTGTTAAGACTAGGTTCTTCCCTCATCATCAGTAGTTTGTAAACACAGGACGTCAAGTTGAGGACTTTGATTACTGGTTCAAAGAATGGACTGGATGGGGACATGATACTTTAAATTGTTTGAAAGATCACAAGATTGCTATGGAGCCAGATGCTTTCTGTAAAGTAGAGATATACCATCATTCTCTCCATTAGTTAGTTTAGATAGAATTTGATATCAGTTGATAGAATTTGTACAGTATCCTGAATATAACCTTCAGAGATTCATAAATTGTTGTGATGGTGCCTATGATTCAGTACATGGAGGATTGAGGAAGACAAATCATAAGTTCAAGGTTCTTCTTTGTTATATAGACAGTTGAGAACAACCTGAGTTACAAGTAACCCGGTCTTAAGTAACCAAGTAAATAAATGAGTAGTTTACCTCAATATGCCAGTCAGTCCCCTGGCCAGCCTAATGTCATTCGGGCAACTACCTTACTCAGAAACTAAGAAACATTAAAAGCCTGCTTGAAGCAAAAGGATAAAGTTCACATAAAAGTCATGAGGCCACAGTCTCCACTCACCAGTAGAGAGAGTACTCCCTACAGTTTTCTCTCTATTCTGTTTTGTTTTTCCCTTACTCTGTAAGCATATTCTTCTCAACATTGGTCCCTTTGCATTAGGCTATTATATTTCAAAATGTCATTATTCTTTTCTGCTGTGTAGTATGTTTTTTTTCCATTTTATATTTTTTGCTTCTTTGTCAAAAATCAGATGTTTGTAGGTGTGTGGATTGATATATG
>JAQHUG010000265.1:2864947-2890330 GCA_028555095.1 Dicrostonyx torquatus | reverse complement strand
TTCTCAGTCAACCATGTTAAAGGCAGGGCTGTTGGTATATTGGAGAAATTCTCAATTGCCTTATTTTCTTGTATAGCCCTGATGGCCGGATTTCACCTTCTGTAAAGCCTCATTACGTTTTCCTTAGGAATATAAGCTTCAGGGGCAGCAGGAATGTTAACCTGTGTATTCTATTGTTGCAATAAATCACGGCCCCATAAATTTACTGCTATATCAGCTACGTATGGTCTTAGTCTCCCTATTGGCCCCGTCTACTGGGCTGGAAGGGCAGAACAGGAAGTATTGTGCTGTCTGAGTCATTTGATCTCTGATCGCTCATTAGGGGAGCTGATAATTTTCTGGGGCCCAGCAGGGTGTCCTTAGCTAATTGGGCCTCTGGAAAGGCTTAGCAATCAGGAATAATAGTGGCAGGTAGCTTGCAGGTTCTCTCCAGAATTCTTCTCTACTTTTGTTGTGATGAGTTGTAAGGAAGACCACAAGCTATGCTATAGTGAGTGTAGGGTGTTCAGAGAAAGTGTGTTGAGCTGTCATTTCTGCTGGGATTTGGACGGACTATGAGTCAGGCTGTGGTTCTGTTGCTCTATATAATGACCTGGGCAGTGGTCCTTGTCCTCTGGGCCTTCCCATGTATGGATTTCCTGTGGAGTGGGAGACTCTGCAGCCCTGGTATGGTAGGGTATTATGCTTGTAATATCACTGTCCAGTGTACACACAGAGTCATGCTTTTGGTGTGCAGTGGGACGACAGATCTGAAAACTGATAATCTGGTTTCTAGAAGTTCTGAATATTGCAGTCTACTTTCAAGTTTGTCTTACACATGTTTCAAATAGTATAAAAGCTGGTAGAACTATGGTGATGTTGATTGTCTTTTAGCAATGCATGATTAAAATGTTTCTAACTTTCTACTACCACCAGCAGCAATGGTATGATTCAGTGTTGCTTAGTGCCAGGGGACAAAGGGAGTTTCTGAGCTTCAGAAATTTCTTAGGTGTGTATGGTGTTGGGCAGGTAGATAGAGCAGAATCTATATCTCATGCTATAATCCATCTGACAGGAAGCAGAAATTATTCTATATTGTTTTGGGATTGAGCATCAGTGGGGCTGGGTTTACCTGAAAACACCAGGAAGTCAAAGGGGCTGCAGAATCATAGCAGTAGATCATCTCTTTTTTCAGAGAGGGCTCTGGAGCATGGGGTCTCTCTGGAAGAAATACCAGTAGCTGGAGGGTCAGAAACAACAGTTGAAGGGTCACTTTGAGGTAATTTTGTGAAAATTGTGAAGTCTTTATTGAATTTCTATACACATAGAGTCATAGGTAGCTGGGTAACATTGGTCAAGATCACACGTTTCCTGACTAAGTTTCTTTTGGTCTTTTTTATTAATAGCTCACTATCTTCCTACCTTTGTTCTTGGCTTTTTCTCTCCATCCTCTTTATTCTTTCTCAAATATCATACACACTCTTTATTCTTGATCAGCTTTGTGGTAATTTTTTCCCTCGAGACAGGGTTTCTCTGTAGCATTGGAGCCTGTCCTGGAACTTGCTCTGTAGACCAGGCTGGCTTCAAACTCACAGAGATCCTCCTGTCTCTGCCTCCTGAGTACTGGGATTAAAGATATGTACCACAACCACCCAGAAACAAGTCATATTATGTCAGTCTGTGTACTATTATTTCATAATTCCATTGATTACCTTGAGTGCTTCCAATATGAATGTAACTTTGTAATCAGCTTTCCTGTTATAAATTGTTGGGAATTGTCATCATACTTTATTCATTTATGGTGTATATTTACCATACACATCATCTTAATTTTGATGCATCATGTTTCCAAGGATCATTTATTTACTTCTTTATATATTTATGTTTTGTTGCTCTTGTTAATATGTGAGAGACTTTTGGTTTATTGGATAAAAGGTATTATCGATGTTGGCAGGTGGCTAAGCACATATTCAGTGTGGAGGTGAGCTGAGTTCAGATACCTTCACTCAAGTTGTGAGGTTCATAACTCTATCATTTCAGATCCAGGGCATCTGAACCCCTCTTTTTTGTGTTGTATGTACACATATGGAAGACATTCTCACTCATGCACAAACATATGCAAGAAAATAGCAATAAACTTGTTTTCAAAAGTGCTTGTGACGTATAAAGCAATTAGAGTTAAACAAGTTGCTTTAGTTGTCCCCCGATTCTTTAAAAAACTGTTATCTTGCATTTCATTTTAAAATGTTTTCATTTCTTCACTCTGATTGCCGACTTACAGGCAGTCATCAACCAGGGAGAGCAAAATGGTGTCTAAGTGATCCTAACAGACATTCTTTTTTTTTACTATGAGATTTTTTTTAGTAGTCAAAACTGCTTTCTACGAAGTTAAGACATGAGAAGGTTTCAAGTGAATCTGTCCAATTTTGGTGGAACAGCCTTCCTCACCCAAGCCATTTTCTCTTATTGGTAAAGGATAAAGAGCTGAAGTGTATAGGATGAGTGCTGGTCAGTGATTTCTTAGAGTTTGATTTTGGTTAGAATCTTGTTTTTATTTACAGGAGCATTATATGTCTTGTTTGTCAGTACTACCCAACTTTGTTGTTAATTTTATTCATTGTTATCTAAGTATATTGTTTATTTTCTGGAAAATAATGGTCTCACCAATTTCGGATTCAGATTTCTCACGTTATGAGTTCCTTGAGTTTTGATTTGTTTGGGAAGTTTCTGTGGAGAGACAGTTTTAGTTTTCTCTTCTTTATCTTAGATGTTTGTCTCTTTCCATTTCCTGGCATATCTATCTTCATGTTTGTGTTTTTGCTGCTTAAGTGATTGATATGATTAGTACATTGTCTTTGGATCTTTAAAACCTTCTTGTATATTATTGTCTCTTTCTTCTAGTTAGTCTCAGCTATCAGCATGACAGCTTACAGTGATGTGAGAAAATACCAATTGAGAGTATGCCTAGATCAGAATTCCTGATTAAGTTATCTAAGAGAGATTGTGTTGATTTTGATTGACATAGGAAGGTTCTTCCACTGAGTTGACAATATCTCTGAGCAAGCATCTCTGATAGGAGAGCTAGCTGAGCAGAAGACAGTGACAAAGCAAGAGGGAAAGCCAGAAAACAATGGTTCCACATGTCTTGACTTTAGTTATTAGCTTGAGTATTTATCCTAAACTGTCATAAGGAGGAATTGTGAAATAGGGTTAACAACCAAATGAACATGTTCATTACCTGAGTTGTTTTTGATTGCATAATTTAATAACTGCAACAGAGGAGAAAGTTGGAACAAAAATGGGACTCAAAGGGGATTTTGTTGCTGCAAAGGACCTGGGAATGTTGACTCTTATAAGAATGCTGAAGACATCAGAAAACTGGAGAAAGCGCTTAATCAGCTGTTCTTGTAGGACCTAGAAGATGGAAATGTTGAGAGTAATGGCAGACAGTAGAGGTCAAGGTCATAGGATTTTAGTGAGCAGTAGGCTCTTCAGGAAACCATGGAGTTGGCCTGACCTAACTGTCTTGAGAGATCCATGTCAAAGGTGTTTCAGATTAAAGCCCATGGTTCCTGGGTCACAATACACCTCCCAGTTCCTGATATTCTGTTGCATTCCCTCAGGCAGTGAGGCATTCAGGTTGATTTGTGCTTCTTTAGTCAAGGACTCATGGAAACTTAACAGGACAGTTGAACTTAGATATTAACCTTGTGTATGTTGTACAACTTACAAACTTTATTATATCCTGATATAGACAGAGGTTGCTTGGTCATTTCCCCACTGCCCAGACCTGTAATAATTATACAGAAACTGTATTAGTTATAAGACTGCATATCCAATAGCATAGGCTTCTTTGTAAGTAACTTTTACATCTTAAATTGACCCATTTTTATTAATCTATATATTGCCACATAGCTGTGGCTACTGGTAAGGTTTGTCCAGCATCTGTCTCCTTCAGTAGCTACATGGCATCTCCCTGACTCTGCCTTCTTTTCTCCTCTATCTCTGCTTGGAATTCCCACCTTGTTCTATTCTGTGCTGCCATAGGCCCAAAGCATTTTCTTTATTAACCAATGGGAATAAAACATATTCACAGCATACCAGAGGGGAATCGCACATCATCCTGGAAGCTACAACTGTATTGATCCTAGAAATTGCCATTATCTTCTGGTTTTGATAAATAAAAAGTCAGAGTGTCCTCAATAAAACATTCACAGCCTTTTCTTGCTGTAGCCTTTCCAGGCCAAGTCTGGCTTCATTCCTTGTAGCTCCATCAGGTGATCTTATCTTGGTACATAAGCACGGGTGCTTAGAAGACTTCATGAAAAATTTATCTAGAGATCATTTCTGTGATATTTTTGTCCTAATCCTTCTCATTCTCTCCATGTCCTGAGAAAGTACGCAGGCAGAATTACAAAGGAATAAACTGAATTCCTGTACAAAATACTGTTTGTATTGGTTGGTTATTACTGATGAGTCATTCAGGTCTACAGTGAAAAAAATAAGAAAGAGATGACAAGTGTAGCTGCAAGTTTCTCTTCCATCTGCCAGCTCCCAAATAACCATTCAGAGGCTTATATTAATTATAAATATTTGGCCAATGACTCAGACTATTACTGGTTAACCCAAATTTTGTATATATCTGCTTTGGTACATGATTCATGACTTATTACCTCACATTTTGCTCCTCTTGAGGCTCTTGGAGTGTCCTTGACTTCATTTTCTTTCTCTCTGTATCTGTTCAGATTTTCCAGCTAGCTTTATTCTGCCCTGTCATAGGCCAAAACAGCTTTATTCATCAACCAATAAAAAGCAACAGATATTCACAGCATACAGAAGGACATCCCACATCAGATAAGTCTGTTTTGTTAAGGAAAACAATACTAGGTAGTTTCAGATGGCAGTCTAGTGGTGGAAAAGGTACAGAGATTATCAAGGATTTTAGCACCATTAAGTGGAAGAGCCTGGCTGTACAGTTGAAGCCTAGGAACATGCTCCAAGTGTAAGACTGCATGTAACTAAGCCCTTAATTCTTGGAAGGAGTATGTAAAGTAATTTCTTGTTCCAGGAACAACATTATGCAGAACTTGCAGCAAATTTGTTTCAAGCTTTGTAGGGTCCATCAAATCTTGGCAGGATTACCTATGTCATACTGATTCAGCAAACAAGAAAGATACAAAATATAAAGATCATGGATTCTTCTTCTGTAATCAGGTCATCACTATTTTCCCCATCTATGTTTGGCAGTCAGAGCCCCATTGAAGAAGATATTGTGAGAGCACATTACATGAAGTGGTGGATATGAAGGTGGGACACATTTCAGATCCCAGGATGTTGAGATATCCAAGCTGTGAGACATCTGCCATGGAGAACTGCATGAGGATGTGGAAGTAGCAAAAGTGAGATGCATAAGAATTTGCAGGGTGTTGTGTGATATTTTTATCATAATTTGATAAAAGCATATTTGGAGTCAGAGAACAGAGCTAGCTATTTGTTGATCAAAAAATACCAAAGGGGTTTGGAGGACTGTGGTCAGATAGGGGACAAGAAGCAGTAAGGTTGGCCTGAGAGAGGATCTTGACCATTTTTAGATAGAGGAATGGAAAGGAAGAGTCACTGGTAGATTTTTTTTAATGCCAATGAAAAGGAAATGGCAGCTGTGGAGAAAGTTAAAAGTTATAACCTTTCATTTTTTATTTGGTCAAAAGGGGAAATGTTGTGGAACATTAATTGAAGATGTCTTATATCCATTTATGCTGTGGAATATGAAGAGTGTGTTGCCTTCTTTTATGTTGCATTTTTTAACTCTGTGAAGCTGTGTTACTTTGCCTGCCTAAAATACCTGATTTGTCTAATAATGAACTGAATGGCCAACTGCTAGGCAGGAGAGGGATAGGTTGGGATGCCAGACAGAGAGAATAAATAAAAGGAGAAAGAGAGAAGAATTGAGGACCAAGAAGAGAAAGAGGAGAATGTCAGGTGCCAGCCACCTAGCTTCACAGGTAGCCACAGAGTAAGAGGTAAAGAAAGGTATGTAGAGTAAAGATAAAAGCCCAAAGGCAAAAGGTAGATAGAATACTTTAATTAAGATAAGCTAAAAAAGTTAAGAAAAGCTGACTAGAACCAAGCTAAGGCTGGGCATCCATAGGTAAGAATGATCCTCTATGTGATTTATTTGGGAGCTGGGTGGTGGGTTCCCAAAAGAGCCAAAGAGTAAAAAATGTAACTACAGGATGAATCATCTGTGGGTATATGCCCAAGACTGGTACAACGGCATCCTGGAGTAGATCTATTCCCAATTTTCTGAGAAACTGCCATTTTGATTTCCATAGTAGCTCTATAAGGTTGTAAAATTTTTTCCCCATAGATAACCAGAGTGATATAGCTAAAGTGTTGCTCAGCTCATGCCAGTCTATATTGTTAAGAGTTTTTCAGTGACTTGAAATTATTAGGCCTGTTCATATCCCAATATCCAAGTTGGGAGGCTCAGAACCACCTTCTACTCCAGATTCAGGGGATCTGATATCCTCTTTTCTTCTATGTCACCTGTATACACATGGAAAACATTCTTTCTCACATAAACATATACAAAATGTGGGGATAAACTTCTTTTCAAAATCCTTGTGATTCATAAAACAATTAGAGCAAAACAAGTTGCTTTAGGTGTATAATACAAATCATACACTGTCTTTTTAAAAAATTTTTATCTTGCATTTGGTTTGAAAAAGTTTTTATTTCCTCACTCTGATGCAGACTTACAGGCAATCATCAGTCATAGAAAACAAATTGGAGCCTAACTGATCTTAATCAATAAGATTTTCTTTTTATAAGAGAATGAGATCCTTTTAGTAATCAAAACTTTTTTTTATAAAGTTAAAACATCAGAAAGTTTTATGCAAATTTCTCCAATTTTGGTGGAACAGCTCTCCTCACCCAATCCGTTTTCTATTATCATCAAAGGAGAGAACTAGAGTGCACAGGAAGACTACTGGCCAGTGATTTCTTGTTATTTAATTTTGGTTATTATCTTGTCATTATTGTTTAAGGAACCATGGTAGGCCTGTCTTTTTGTCTGTTTTGTCTATGATACCATCTCTGTTCTGATTTTCTTAATTATCATCTAAATTTATTGTTTCTCTATAAAATAATAGATCTTTATATTCTGCCAATTACATTTTAAATAAACGCTGATTGACCAGTAGCCAGGCAGGAAATATAGGCCAGAAAACCAGATGGGAAGTAGAGGCAGGGCAATGAGAACAGGAGAATTCTGGGAACCAGGAAGCTCCCTCCACAGTCCTAAAGAAGCAGGATGTGACCTGCCCCGATAAAAAGCATACTGAACCATGTGGCTAAGATAGATAAGAATAATGGGTTAATAAAAGTTAATAATAAGCCTGAGCTCATGGGCCAAGCAGTGTTTTAATGAATAATGTTTCTGTGTGATTATTTCGGGGCTAAGTTAGCAGGGCTGCTGGGGCAACAAGCAGGCCCTCATATTACACTTTTTCAGAAAATT
The DNA here is from genome assembly GCA_028555095.1 of Dicrostonyx torquatus. Taxonomy (NCBI): domain Eukaryota; kingdom Metazoa; phylum Chordata; class Mammalia; order Rodentia; family Cricetidae; genus Dicrostonyx; species Dicrostonyx torquatus. The sequence continues at coordinate 2,882,832 of JAQHUG010000265.1, read as the reverse complement.
TACTATATTATGAGGTCCCTGAGCATTTCTTGGTTCAGGAAGTTTCTGTGAAGAGACAGTTTTACTTTTCTCTTCTTGATCTATTTTTTATTGATATTTTTTGAGCTCTACATTTTTCTCTGCTCCCCTCCCTGCCTGTCCCCTCCCCGCTTCAATCCTCCTCCAAGGTCCCCATGCTCACAATTTACTCAAGAGATCTTTTCTTTTTCTACTTTCTACTTCTCATGTAGATTGTATCTATGTAGGTCTCTCTTCGTGTCCGCATTGTTGTCTAAGTTCTCTGGGATTGTGGTTTGTAGGCTGGCTTTCTTTGCTTTATGTTTAAAAACCACCTATGAGTGAGTACATGTGATAATTGTCTTTCTGTGTCTGGGTTATCTCACTCAAAATAATGTGTTCTAGCTCCATTCATTTCCTGCAAAATTCAAGCTGTCGTTATTTTTTTCTGCTGTGTAGTACTCCATTATGTAAATGTACCACATTTTTCTTATCCATTTTTCAATCAAGGTGCAGTTAGGTTGTTTCCAGGTCTGGCTATGACAAACAAAGCTGCTATGAACATAGTTGAGCACATGTCCTTGTGGCACAATTGAGCATCCTTTGGCTATATATCTAAAAGTGGTATTATTGGGTCTTGAGGAAGGTTGTTTCCTAATTTTCTGAGAAATCGCCACACTGATATCCAAAGGGGCTATACCAGCTTGCATTCCCACCAGCAATGCAGGAGTGTTCCCTTTACCCCACAACCTCTCCAGCATAAGTTGTCATCAGTGTTTTTGATCTTGACCATTCTTACAGGTTTAAGATGGAATCTCAGAGTTGTTTTGATTTGCATTTCTCTGATAACTAAGGATGTTGAATATTTTAGATTTCCTCTGTTGAGAGTTCTCTGTTTAGGTCTGTACTCCATTTAGAGTGTTCTAGATATATATCTATTATGTATATATACATATATACATATATGTGTGTGTATATATATAATATGTATATATTATATATATAGTGTTACTCTGAACCAATCTTCCCTCACTGTGTCGACATTTCTCTCTCTTTTCAAAATTTATTCTTCTTGTAATCAGAGACTGCGTATTCATTTCCTGGGCACCCAGATCCAAATAATCACATTAATCACATAGAAACTATATTAATTACAGCACTGTTTGGACTCTTAACCCAGGCTTCTTATTAACTAGCTCTTTCATCTTAATTCATGTCTATTAATCTCTGTATCGCCACAAGGCTGTGGCCTACTGATAAGGTTCTGAGGTGTCTTTCTGCTTTGGCAGCTACATGGCATCTCTTAGACTCTGCCTACTCTCTCTATTTATCCCTTCCAGCCAGGCTGTATTCTGCCTTGCCACAGGCCAAAGCAGCTTTATTCAATAAAAGCAACACTAATACAGAAGGACATCACAAATCACTTTTCTTACAATATAACCCAATTGCAGTTTCCCATTCCTCCATTCCTGTCAGTCCTCTCCACTACTCCTTTTACACCAGATCCACTCAGTCTTCATTTCCCTTCAGAATAGAGAAGATATCCCAGAATTATCAATAAAGCCATACATATCAAATTGAAATAAGACTAGGCACATATCAAAGGCTGGATGAGTCAACCTCGTGGGAGCAAAGGTTTCCAAGAGCAGGCAAAAGAGTCAGAGACATCCCCCACTTCCACTGTTAGGAGTTGCACAAAAATACCAAGCTACACAATGATAACATATGCAGAGGACCTGGTGCAAACTCCTACAGGCTCCATAATTACTATTCCTATGACCCCTACTTAGTTGATTCTGTGGCCTGCATTCTATTCTCCTGTATTGTTTTAGTTATGGAAGATTTTGACTATGAATTTTTTGAAAAATTTTTCTGTGCCTTTGGGGTGAGATTCCTATTATTCTTAGTATTGGTCTTTTCCTAGTGTTTCAGATTTCCTGGTATGCTATATTTCAGGAAATTTTAGGTTTAACATTTCCCTTGATCAATAGATCCATTTCTTTGATCATGCTTTTAAAGTCTGAAATTCTCTATTCAATGTCTTGTATTCTTTTGGTGAAGCGTGCCTCTGTAGGCCTTATTTCATTACTTAGATTTTCATTTTCATAATTCCTTCAGCTCACATTTTTTAATGCTCCTATTTCTATTTTAATGTCTTGAACAGATTCATTCATTTCTGTTAACTGTTTCTTCATCTACTTTTTGGCTTTCTGTAAGGGATTTATTAATTTTCTCCAATACTTCATTTATCCTTTCTCTGCCATCTTTAAGGGATACACTTACTTCCTCTTTAAGAACTTCTGTCATCTTTATAAAGTTGGTCTTAACTTATTGATGCTTCAACTGTGTTGGAATATTCAGGGCCTGCAGTAGTAGGATAACTGAAATCTGGTAGTGACTATGGCTCTGGCTGTTGTTGGTTGTGTTTTTATGCTGGTGTGCAGGTATCTGGGTTTGAGGTGTTTGTGGGTCTAGTTACCCATTTCTCAGTTTGTCTTTCTTGCATGGGTGCTTTGTTCCTTGGTTTCTATTTGTTCTCTAATTTTCTGCTTTATGTGGCCTATGGTTGAAAAGGGGCTCTCATCCTAAGTTAGGGCTGGAAATCTTATAGATGGTGTGGCCCTCGCTCCAGCAGGAAGTGTTTCCCATGTTTGGCCTGAAAATTGGGGAGAGGGTAAGGAACTTGGGGATAGTGTTGAGGGGGAACTAAAGAATGAGAAAAGTCAGTTGGAAGGTGGCCACATAGACTTTTTGCAGATAGTATGTGGATCTCCACCCAAGTCAAAGGCTACAACAAAGAAAAGAGGAGGGAAGTGGGATTGGGGATAGTGTTGTGGGATTATTAAAAGAATGGAGGAGGAACACAGACAAGAAACACATGTGAATTTCTGGTGACTGGCATCAGTTCTGGTCCTCCAGAGAGTCTTTACCTCAGTTTTCCTACCTGTTTTTGTTTGTTTCTTTTTTGTTTTGTGGCTGATGTGTCCTGGACTTGAGCAGAGAGTATGTATCTGATATAGCGGTGGGTACATGGTTTTGGGGGTAGCAACTTTAGGGGCTGGGGATTGTGTCTGTGGGAATGTAGGAAGTGTGGAAATTTCATGGGCTTGTGGTTTGCCTATCTGTTCTTCTGGCTAGTGTGACAAACACATGAGTCTGCCTAAGTTGGGAGCTGTAACACAGTCATATTCCTGTTTTTATGAATTGGAATATGTCCTGTGCCATAATATATTGTAAATCTGTATTTTTTTAATGTTACAACGTGGCATTCAAAAGATTGTCTTAAGTGTCAGAAGAGACTTTGGACATTTGCAATGTTTGAGCTGCTACAGATTATAAGGATCATTAAACTTAGACTAAATGCATTTTTATTTGTATTTATTCTTCTCTCATTCTATACATCATTATTGAATTCTCCCCTTCCTCTACTCATTCCTGTCCCCCCCCCACCAGTTCAATCCCCATTGTTCCAGCCTCATTGCTTTCTTTTTCCTTCAGTAAAAAGAGCAGACCTCCCAGGAAATTCAACCAAAAAAATCATACCAAGGTGCAATAAGACTCGGCACAAATTCTTATTTCAAGGCTAGACAAGGCAATGCAATAGAAGGAAAAGGGTCCTAAGAACAGACAAAAAAGTCAGAGACATCATGACTCCTACAGTGAGGAGTTTCACAAACACTCCAAACTACACAACCATAGCACGTATGCAGAGGACCTGGCACAGAGCCATGAAGACTCTGTGATTGCTAGACCAGTTTCTCTGAGCCACTATGTTAACTACTTAGTTGATTGTGGGAGCCATGTTCTCCTGATTTCCTCAACCACTGAATGCTACAATGCTTACACCCTCCTTCTACAAGATTCCTAAGAGCTCAGGCTAATGTTTAGGTTGGGATCTCTGCATGGACTTCCATAAACCCTTGGAAGAAACCTCTTTAATGACAAGTAGGCCAGGTACCAACCTACAATTATAGCAGGAAATAGTTATGAATCATTTTATTGGTATTTTTTCTAGGTCGGCTGTATTTGGTTTTATCCATGTTCTCTGAGCCATTCAATTTCTGGTTCCTGGCCATCTAGGCATTGTCAGTTATGGGCTTCCTCTCCCAGCATGGGCTTCAAGTTAGACTAGTCATTTATTGACCACTAAGAAAGCTCTGAGTCACCAGTGCCCCAGTGTAGCTTGTAGGTAGTACAAGTGTGGGTTGAGTGTTTTGTGGCTGGCTTGGTGTCCCAGTCACACTGGGAGCTTTATGTGGTTACAGAAGATGGGTAGTTCAGCCTGCATATTCTTCATTACTAGGAGTCCTCACTAGGGTCACCGTTATAAGTTCCAGAAAGTTTTCCCTACACTGTTTCCACATCCCCTGTTAAAATCTCCCCTAATCCAGTCATCTCTCCCTGTGTTCTCCCCATCTGTCCTTTCCTCACTCACCTAATCCTTCCTCTTCCCATTGACACCTGCCCAGTATACCCACAAGATCTATTCTATTTCGGCTTACCAGGGAGATCCATGCATCTCCTCTAGAGCTGTTCTTGTTACTTAGCCTCTCCATGTCTCTGGATCGTACTGTGACTAACTGTGATTACTGTGATTATACTTTACTTAACTGCTAATATCCACCTATAAGTGAGAAAATACCATATTTTTCTATGTGATTGTGGGTTTCCTCACCTAGGATATTAAAGAATTTATAAAACTAGACAACACCAAACTAAATAATCCAATTATAATGGGAAACACCACTAAACAGAATTCTCAGTAAAAGAATCCACAGTGACTGAGAAACACTTGAAGACATGTTCAACATCTTTAGCCATCAGGGAAATTATTATCAAAACTACTTTGAGATTTCATCTTACACCCGTTAGAATTGTTAAGATCCATAACACAAGTGACAGCTAGTGCTGAAAAGGACATGTAGCAAGGGAATCCATTGATGTTGCAAGTACAAACTTGTACAGCCAATATGAAAATCAACATGCTCTCCTCAGGAAATTGTGAGTCAATCCACCTCAAGACCCAGCTATACCACTCTTGAACCTATACCCAAAAGGTTCCACCACAAGGACATTTGCTCAGTCAGAACCTGGGAATGATGTCTCTTGAAAGAGTATAAGAAGATATCTAGACTTCAGGTGGCAAAAAATACAGAAAGTTGTACACAGAACTTAATTGACTGTTCTTGTAGGAACAGGAATATTTAAATATTAAGAGGAATGCCAGAAAGTAGAGATTGAGTAATACAGAAGTCCCCTCTGTGTGCTGAGATTACCATAAATGAATAAAGAAACTGCCTTTTCCTTTTGATAGGACAGAACTTAGGTAGGTGGGCAAAACAGAACTGAATGTAGGGCAGAAGAAGGGCAGAGAAAGAGAAGTCCTGGATCCTCTACCTGAGACAGACACCGGTTAGAATCTTGCTGGTAAGCCACTGCCACATGGTTATACACAGATTAATGGAGATGGGTCAAACTAAGATGTAAGAGTTACCCAATAAGAAGTTAGAGCTAATGGCCAAACGGTTTTTAATTAATCGAGTTTCTGTGTCATTATATGGGGGCTAAGCTAGCTGGGTGGCCTGGTGAACAAGTGGCCCTCTCCTTGCAACAATTGGGATCATAGGATTTCAGTTGGAAATGATAGACTCCATAACAGATTAAGTTCCATGTCTTTTGTGTGATATTTTGACTACAAAATCTTTCTTTTACTGCCTATGACCTGGAAGTTTAATAAAGTACAACTAAAAAATAATGGGCTAATTCCTTAAATAAAATATTGGATCTGATGGATGGTTATTACTGATGATTCATTCAGGTCTACAGTAAAAAGAAAACAAGTGGGACTGAAATAAATGAAAATGAAAAGGTACTTTCAGGTGGCAGCCAATTAATGGAACATGCAGGTATATGCAAGGAGTTTATTACTATTTTAGAGAAGACCCTTGCCATGGAATTGAAGTCTAGCAAGGTGCTCTAAGAGTAAGTTTCCATCCATATAAACCTTCAATTTATGTAAGGAGTAAGCAAAGTGATTCCTAGTCCTAGGAAGCAACTTCTTAACAAAAACCTGGTCACCTGTGGTCTAAGTGTGTTAGTGTCTATCAATTAAGAAGTTGAACTTTTCAGGACCACTCATCATGTGTGGTCCTGGAAACAGGAAACAATCAAAATTTAAGGTAATGGGTTCTTAGTTTGTGGTTACAATTCAGCATTGTTACTGGCATCCATGTTTGGCAGAGTCAGAAACCCAGTGAAGAGATTGAGAGAGTTCATTTCACGAAACTGTGAGGATGAAACCTGTTGTTGTTGTTGTTGTTTTTACTCTTTTGTGTGCCTGATACCCATCTCTCAATAAAATGACATACACTGAGGTGTATTATTTTTTATAAATTTGTGGTCTTAGGTTGTCTTATTTCTAGCCAGCTTTTCTCAACTAATTGTCCCATCTACCTTTTGCCTCTGGGCTTTTATCTTTCTCTATTCTGTATACATTTTTTTAACTTCTTACTCTGTGGCTTGCTGTGCAGCTGAGTGGCTGGTGCATGCTTTCCTCTCCTTTTCTTGGTCATCCTTTTTTTTTTGTCTCTGAGATTTCTCCTCCTATTTACTCTCTATGTCTGCCAGCCCTTCTTATTCTTTCCAACCAAGCTATTGACTGTTCCTTAGGCCAAACAGGTATTTTAGACCAGCCCAGTATCAAAACTTCACAGAATTAAACAAATGCAACATAAAAGAATGCAACACATATTTGCATTATTGAAACAATTGTGTAACATGAGGGCCTGCTTGTTGGGGTTTCTGTCCCGCCTAGTATCCCACAGCCGGCAAGCCCCAAAGGAAATAACACAGAGGTCTACATAAGATTATAAACTGATTGGCCCATTAGCTCAGGCTTCTTACTAGCTCTTGTAACTTATATTAACCCATTGTTCTTATCTATGTTAGCCATATGGCTAGGTACCTTTCTCGTCACATGTTGCCTCTTCGGTGGTCTGCGCAGGAATGCGGGAAGAGCTTCCTTCTTCCCAGAATTCTCCTCTTCTCAACTTTACTTCTTGTCTGGTTTTCCCACCTATACTTCTTGCCTGGCCAATCAGCATTTATTTAAAACATGATTGACAGAATACAGAATTCTCCCGCATCACAGTTATTTCACAACATAAACAAATATAACACATCTTACAATAATATTCCACAGCATCCAGGGTTGTATTTTCATACAGCCTACGTTGCATTTTGATACCACATGATACCGAGATGCCTAAATTATAAGACATCTTCTATGGAGAACTAGCTGAATATAGGAAATAGAAGTAACCAAAGAGAGAGATGTATGAGAAGATGCAAGGATAGGGCCATCTAAGCCCTCTGACACTGAAGCCCTGTGAATCTGAGACAGATTTTAGTTGGCCACATGGGCATCAGTTTATTGTGGGAAGTCACTTGTTAATAAATCACTGCCTAGCCCATTAGCACTAGCTTTTTATTGGCTAACTCTTACATATTAATTTAACCAATTTCTATTAATCTGTGTACCACCACATGGCTGTGCTTACCAGGTAAAGTTCTCAGCATCTGTCTCCAGCAGGGCTACATGACTTCTCTTTGACTCTGCCTTCTTCTTCCCAACACTCAGTTTAGTTTTCCCTACCTACCTAAATTTTGTCCTATAGCTCTGCTATAGGCCCAATGCAGTTCCTTTATTAACCAATGATATTCACAGCTTACAGAGGGGAGTCCCATAATATGAGTTTCTATAGCCTCAATCCATTTCCTGTTCTTTGTGCCTACTGTGCTATGGTTGAAACTAATCAGTCAGCTTTCTTCTTTTGCTGTCATAACTTCCCCACCATCATAAACTCTATCACTCAATCACATAAGATTCAGTATAATTAACTGCTATTTAGTGCTAAGGTGGTTTGGTAGCCTACTGTTTTCATTTTTGTTTGTTTATTTTTGAAGACAAGGTTTGTCTGTGTAGCTGTGCTGAAAGTAGCTCTATATACCATGCTGGCTCAAACTCAGAGATCCTCTGACTTCCAAGTGCTGGGATGAAAAGTGGGCCAGCATTCCTGGCTTTTTTGTTTTTATATTGTTGTATGATTTTTTTATTCCTATCAAGCATCTGCTGTTGTACTGAGCTTCACTTATATCTTGAATTTTAAAATTTGACAGAGGATATTATTATGTTTCTCAGCATGGCATGGATTCAGGACACTAATACTGCCTGTGCCTTCTGAGTCATTGGATTGCAGGTGTATAACCTTCTTTATGCCTGTTCTGTTTGTTTTGATTTTTATTTTAAAAAGAGTATTTTACCTATATGCATGGATGTGTACCATGTGAGTACCTGGTTCTTACATTGATCAAAAATGGTACTAGAAACCCTAAACTTGGAGTAATGGATAGTTATGATCCCCCATGTACATCCTTGAGCCCACCTGTATGCAAGACCAGGAGGACTATTATGTTGAGCCATCTTTCCTGCTGTGTGTTGTTTTTTTGTAATCAGCATATTAATTGCTATTGTTTTCATTTGTCCATTCATAACTTTATAAACACATAGTGCCTTTTAGTAAAATCTTATTTATGTTGCCATTTAAATTGGGACACTTCAGGTTTCTTGTAGAATAATAAAGAGTTGAAGTGAATGCATAACTTTTTGTAGAAACTTCAGCAAAAACCTGAGTTATTCCTATCTTTTCTGTTTTATTGATTTTTTTTCATGTGAAACAGGTATTTAATATGTATTTCTGGCTGTCCTAGAAGTTATTGCATGGACTAGGCTGGTATTCAACTCAGAGGCAGATAGATATACATGCCTCTGCCATCTGAGTGCAAGGATTAGAAGCATGATTCAATGCATCCAGCTTTTTCATCTTATTTTTCTTGTTTGTAGTTAGGAATTAATAATTCATACAATTTCTTTTATCTGCACTCTGTACTGTTGTTTTGTTTATGTATCTTTCATTGTTGGTTACTAGGCATTTCTCTTGCAAGGTGATATCCCATTCAAAGGGTTCAGAAATGACAGAGGTGAACCTCCTATTCAGTTTGCTTCTAAAGTGACTTGGTGATTAAGTTATGATGTCTGTGTCATGAAATAAGTATGGGGAGCACCAGAATTATATGACTGTACTGTCAAAGAAGTAGTAATTTATAGTATTGTCAAAATCTGCTTTTTGTTGTACACATGTGTGGTATATTTTAGAATTCAGTGACCTATGATGACGTGCATGTCAACTTCACTTGGGAAGAGTGGACATTGTTTGATACTTCCCAGAAGAGCCTCTACAAAGATGTAATGCTGGAGACCTACAGAAACCTCACTACTCTAGGTAAGACTAAATTATTATGTTTCAAATAAGGGGACAACTGCTCATTGGTTAATGGTGCTCTTTTGTAATATGATTGACAAAGAAGACTGGGGTAATAAATGAGGCATGGTTGTAAGGTTTGTTTCAAATGGTAACTAAATTTTTAAAAAGTTTTTAATATGTAACATACATTTTTCTGGCACTATGTTTTAGGATACAGTTGGGAAGACCATAATATTGAAGAACACTGTCAAAGTTCTGGAAGACATGAAAGGTAATTTTCATGTATAAGCTAATATAAATGTAACTCTGAAGGATTTGTAATGTATCCTATATGTTTTAAACAAAAACAACAGTGTAAATAATAAAGTGTGTTGATGATTATTAAATTCTCACAAAATCATATACCTTAATTTCAGATAGGTGAACTGTATTTGCAAGTCATTCTTTTAAGAACAAAGTCAAGGAAACAATGTCTTAACCTATATTAACTTTTGAATCATAATGTGAGAGCTATACTGTGAAGTTGTCAATCCATGTATTTCATATTCATGTTATAAAAGATATACATGTTGCAGATGATAAGTATATCTCTAAAACTCTCTACTACACTAAGAGTCCAGAGAAAAGGTAGTTTAACCCATATACTTGTGACTGTGTTAAGTTTAGTGAGGGGCAGTTAGAGTCATGAATCAAGGGGCAGCTGTTGTGGAGAGGCCTTAATCTAGATACCAAAAGACTATGAGGACAGAAAGTCAAACTGTATGAACTCAATGGGGAAACTTTATATTTGTTATTTTTCCTTTACTAGGTATATCATATGTTACACTGGATACAAGCCACATGAACATAGGGATGTGAAAAGATATAACATACCTTTCAGAACAAATAGAAGACATGTAGCAGTTCCCATGTTGAGTATACTTGTTGAATTTGATGTACAAGTATACAAGTAATTGATTTTCTAGCCTCGTTGTTAATATATCAACCATCTCACATTTCAGAAAAGCACAATTAATACTAGGACTGTCTAAATACTTCTGCTTGTCTTAGTTCACTTAGCAAATGTAGCACCATTCACAGTATAGAAAACTTTATAAATGCAATAAGAGTGGTAAAGCTCTTAGTTTAATAAGTTGTCTTCAAATACATGAAAATTCTTATAGAGGATAAAAGATTCTGTAAATGTGAACCATGTAATAAAGGCTTTTATCAGTTATCTTCAAAGATGAAAAGCAAGTTGTAATAAAGGGGAAAAACAAGATTGTAAACATGGTGATAAAACCTTACCATATAATTTCTCTTTACTATAGTAATAAATTGTAAAATTAACTTATGTAGATAAAAATATTCAACAATGTATTAAATGTAGTAATGCTTTCATATGTACCATTATCATTGTAGGCTTGAAAAAAGTCAAACTAGAGTGAAAACTTCTGTATATACTGAATGTTTTAAAGGCTTTGCATGGGACACTCATCTTCACAGGCATGAAAAAATACTTACTAGATTGAAACCCTATGAAGGAAATGAGTGTGTTAAAGCTTTTTCATGTCACAGTCATCTGCAAGTGCCTAAAAGAACATACACTAAAGAGAAATCTTATGAATGTAATCAGTGTGGTAAAACATTTGCACATCACAGTACTCTTCAAAGGCATAAAAGGACCCATACTGGAGAGAAGCCCTATGAATGTAATCAATGTGGTAAAGCCTTTACACGTCGCTATCATCTACAAAGTCATGAAAGGACTCATACTGGAGAGAAGCCCTATGAATGTAATCAGTGTGGTAAAGCCTTTGCACAGCACAGTAATCTACAAATGCATACAAGAACCCATTCTGGAGAGAAGCCCTATGAATGTAATCAGTGTGGTAAAGCCTTTGCACGTCATTATCATCTACAAAGTCATGAAAAAACCCATACTGGAGAGAAACCCTATGAATGTAATCAATGTGGTAAAGCCTTTGCATTTCACAGTAGTCTCCGAAAACATAAAAGAACACATACTGAAGAGAAACCCTATGAATGTAATCAGTGTAGTAAAGCCTTTGTATGTTAGAGTAGTCTGTAAACACATAAAAGAACACGAAGTGGAGAAAAACCCTATGAGGTTAATCAGTGTGGGGAAGACATTGTGTGTCACAGTAGTCTCCAAACACATGAAAGAACCCATACTTGAGAGAAAGCCTATTAATATAATCAATGTGGTAAAGCCTTTTTATATCACAGTAATCTCCTAAAACGTAAAAGAACCCATACTGGAGAGAATGTTTATGTATGTAATTAGTGTGGTAAAGGCTTTGCTTATCATAGTCATTGTCAAAGATATGAACTAACACATGCTGGATAGAAATCCTATGAATGTAATGAGTGTGTTAAGCCTTTGAACTTCATAATACTCTCCAAATGCATAAAAGATCACACACTGGAGATAAACTCTATGAATGTAATCATTGTGGTAAAGCATTTGCATGTGTGAATAATCTAAATCATGAGAAAAAACATACTGCAGAGAAACCCTATAAATGCATTCAGCATCATAAAGTTTTATACATTTATATAGGAGTAAAATTTTTGTGTGCAACAACCTGTTCAAATCTTCACATATTGCAATAAACATTGTATACATGAAAGAGATACTGAGGGCTTCTTATTATAAAGTATTTGGTAAGATCTTTAGGCAAAACATTTATAATCAGGTATACAATGATTTGGGATTCTCCTCTGTATGATGTGAATGTATTTTTTACCATTGTTTAATAAAGAAGCTGCTTTGTGTCTATGGCAGGGCAAAATGCAGCAAGGCAGGAATTCCAAGCAGAGATAGAGGAGAAAAGAAAGTGGAGTCAGACTCCTTGTATTTCCTGAAGGAGACAGATGACCTGGAACCTTACTGGTAAATCACTAGTCTTGTGATAAAATATAAAAATAATAAAAATGGGTTAATTTAATATGTCAGAGTTAGGTAATAAGAATCCTGAGCTAATAGGCCAAGCAGTGTTTTAATTAATATTGTTTCTGTGTGACTATTTCATGCCTGGGAAGCCAGGAATGAACAAGAATCCCCCGCCTACAACACAAAACTATTTCTTCTGTAGAAATAAATTTGATAGTGTTAACAATCTTTTCAGACATTATGATGTCCTTTTTATACTGTTTGTACATACTAACTCGTGGTAAAATGAATTCTTGAATTTATTAAGCCCTATGTGTATGGAAAATGGGCCAACCAAAGTAACACATCCTGTCCCTGAGGCCAGAGCTAGTGAAATACATAATTTTGACTCTGAAACTGGAGCCAAAGAAATATAACCTGACTCTAAAACCAAGACAAAGAACCACACTTTGTTCCTGAATCCAGAGTTTATGAAAGAAACACCTGACCCTCAAACCAGACTCAAAGTTATAAGGGTCAAATGAAAAACACACTTTGGCCCTGAAACAAGAGCCAAAGAAACACATTCTTCTATTGACCAACTGAGCACAAAATCAGCTAATCCCTAAGCTCGAGATCTATCAACCCCTGAACATGAAATCCAGCCAATCTCTACATTGTTCAAGATCAGGGATTGACATCAAACCAATTCCCACCCTGAGAATCTTCTCCCTGGGAAAACTCTGCCCTTAAGAAGTCCTGTATAAGTTCTGTACATTTTCAGTTGGCATCTTCCCAGTACTGGCCTGATAGAGGCAGCCCCTCTCCTGGATTCTTCCCTTGCAAATAAATTTCTTGAATGAGTTTTGGTTGAAGACCTTTCACTGGAGTGATAAAATCATTTCTAGTGGATTGGAATGGAGACACTTTTGTAACCCCTGCTGGCAAACTCCCTTAAAGGAGTAGAGCAGAAGTAGCAACTCTTCACCAGAGACTGCAACAGTTTCCCATTAGCTCCAATGAAGCAGAGAAGTAACAATTTGGGCGGAAGCTGGGAAAAATTTGACATCTGTCTTAGGAAACTCCCTAGTGGGGTGGAACACAGAAGCACTGGACACCTCTGCTAGTAAACTCTTTGGGAACTGGAGCAAAACAACAATGGGCATTTCTGCTTTGAAGCTCTCTTAGCAGAGTGAAGCAGGGCCAGGCTGTGATGGCTCTCTTTTGGAGAGGGCAGTATTGCTACATCCTGCAGGGAGAACATCTCCCACTGGAACACAGCCTCGGGTATAGCTGGACTTCTCAATAGTCAGTATGTGTCAGGGATCATCTTTGACAAGTATACCACTCACCAGGGTAGGGGCATGGAAATTAGAAAAATAAGTAAAGAGAATGAACAAGTAAAAATAAGGAAACAGAAGCATAGTATAGTACCGGGAGTTCCAGTGACTAGTGTAAATCTGCCTGCATTTAATTTTCCATATACTTTTATACCCCAATACAACAAGGGGAAGAAAACAAAAGACTGTTTTAACATGATGCAAAGGACAACTAGAACAGTTACTTGCTTCAATACTTTGAGCCATCAAGTCCTTGATTTTTGAGAAAAACATTCTGTTATTCAAGCAGTCAACCCACCCTAGACCAAGTATCCTAAAAGCAGTCATTCCCTACGTCAAACCTCTTAATTCAAAAAAAGGAGCAGAAGTATGTTTGAATTCTCTGACCTTTGCTCGCCAGGGAGTGGATTTACCTGTATGGACCCTCTTAGAGTTCAAAATACAAAACAACTACACCTTAGGTCTGCCTTCACAGCTATAAGTATGTCCTGACGTGACAGTGAGGGTACCTTTCTCTTCAGAGCTATAAGTATTCAGGATCCCTTTTCTGCACAGTTTCAGGTATAGCCTGACTTAATAACAGTCAGGTTAGCTTTCCTATCCATGGTAGATATCCAGGATTGTAGTGGGAGACTGCTAAGGCAGTTTCTGGAACCATCTAGACCCAAATAGTCACACAGAAAATACATACATTACAAAACTGTTTGGCCTGTTAGCTCAAGATTCTTAATAACTTAATTCTTACATATTAACCCATTTCTATTAATCTTACCACAAGGCTGTGGCTCATCGGTAATTCTCTCTATATATTTCTTCCAGCCTAACTATATTCTGCCCTGCTGTAGGTCAAAGCAACCTCTTTTATTAACCAGTGGTTACAAAACATGTTCACAGCATACAGAGGGGAATCACACATCAAAGGGTACCTTCCCTTCACCACTATAGGTATAGCCTGACTTCTGACAATCAGTGATGTAGGGAGGTTGCCTGTTTGGTTCCCAGCCACCTGGCTAGCTTAGATCTGAAATAACAACACAAATACTGTATTAAATCACTGCCTGGCCCATCATCTAAGTGGCCCATTGCTTATTTAATTATCGGGCAGTGTGTGATCATACTTTTCAAGTAAGACTGTCTATGAAATGGTCGTAGGTTGTTGCTCTTGGTTTTGTTTTTTGTATTTCCACAAATTCTCAAATTCCCTTGAGAATTTTTTTGTTTGTTCTTCAGTTTTGATCAGATATTAGTAATGATTGAGCAATACATCTGAACTCATGATCCTCTTGAGTCTACGTCCTGAGTCTAAGGGTAGAATATGTACTCCCAACATTTACTGTTTTGTCAACATAATTTAACAATATTAATGTTAAAATGCTTAATAGAAGAGAATATAAGAAACATTAATGATCTCGTGTATATTCAAAGCAGTATCTTTATTTATCTGGTAGTGATATAATAAGGTAGGATAATCAACATTCAGCTGTTTATCTCATACCACACCTAGATGTTTTCTCTCTCTCTCTCTCTCTCTCTCTCTCTCTCTCTCTCTCTGTGTGTGTGTGTGTGTGTGTGTGTGTGTGTGTATTGATGTTCCATGCTTCCCTGGTCCCCATTAGAATAAATTCCTTTAAAAAAGGAAAGAATAAATATATTGCAGGAAATGAATAAATTCCTTAGAGAAAGCCAATAAAAAACCAAATATTTCAAGAAAATAAGTAAAACAGTTCAAGATCTGAAAATGGAGGTGTAAACCATAAAAAAAATGTACAAACCAAAGGAATTTTTGAAATGAAAATCTAGGTAAAGCAACAGGAACTATAGAGGATAGACTTACCAAAAGAATAGAAGAGATGGAAGAGAGAATCTCAGTTATTGAATATGCTAGAAGAAAAGGACATAGGAGTCTGTGATAATGCTAAATCTAAAATATTCCTGAAACATAAAACCCAGGAAATCTGGAACAGTATGAAAAGATCAAACCTAGAAATAAAAGGACAAGAAGTTAAAGAATCCCACCTCTTAGAGAACAATTTGCAAAATAATCATAGTTGAAAATTTTCCTAACTTCAAGAAGGACACCAGGAGAATACAGCCCTCAGAATCAACTAAGCAGGATTTGTAGTGACTCAGAAATCCTAGAGCAGCAGTTATTGAGCCTCTATGGGTCTTTGTCAGGTCCTCTGCATATATGTTATGTAGCTTGGTGTTTTTTAGGACTCCCAACTGTGTTTGAGTGATGTCTCTGACTCTTTTGCCTGATCTTGGGACCCTTTTCCTACTACAGGGTTGTCTCATCTAGTCTTAATTATGAGGGTCTGTGGCTAGTCTTATTGTATGTTGTTATATCATGTTTGGTTAATATCCCTGGAAGATCTGACCTTTTCTGAAGGGAAATGAAGGAGTGGATCTGGTGGGGAGGGCAGTGAGGCAGACTAGAGGGAGTAGAGGGAGGGGAAACTTATGTGATGCGATATATTATATGAAAGAACAATAAAATAAAACAAAAAAGGAATGTGAATACAGTGAGTGAAGATTAAATCAAGGCAACAAGAAAGCTCAGCAGAGCAAACACCAAATCATTTTTAGGGGATAGGAAAACTGCATGTTTTAGAGAGGAAGTATTGCTTTTAAGGATTTTCAGGTTTTTATCTATATGAAGTTTTTATTCCATCTGTTCTGGAAATCTATTCTAATATAGTCAATGGGTATGCTGAGCATACCTGTTGGGGGAAGGGTCATTTATTGATTCCCAGCTGTCCAACTAGCTTAGACCAAAAATAATCACACAGAAACCATATTTAAAACACTGCTTGGCCAATTAGCTCTAGCTTCTTATTGGCTAACTCTTATATATTAATTTAACCCATCTCCATTAATCTGTGTATTGCCATGTAGCAGTGGCTTACCAGCAAAGTTTTGGCCTGCTGACTCTGGCCGAAGCTCCATGGTATCTCTCTCTGTGCCGTCCTCCTAGCATTCAGTCCAGTTTTCCCTGCTTACTTAAGTTCTGCCCTATCAACAGGCAAAGGCAATTTCTTTATTCATTAATGGTAATTACTGCACACAGAGGGCACTTCCATATCACATGCCTCATCAGAAAATCCAAAATCCTGTCAACAATGTTGGAGAGCCTTAAGGATGATACAAGTTTAGCTGGTAAAGTTTAAAGAGATACCCTGAACATCGAAAGGTATGGAAAACTTTTGTGAAACATACTAACACCTTAGAGAATTACTCAGTACTGATCATTGGAAATAATTTAAATTTTCTAGACATAATTTAATAATCTCTGTGTCTTTTTAAAGTAGTATTTGTAGTGACATTTCATTTGTATTTTAATAAAAAGCTTAACTGAAGATCACTGGTTAGTCTTACAGACCAGGCAGTGATAACACACACCTTTAATCCCAGTAACCACACTAGTTACCATAGAAACCAGGCAGTGCATGCCTTTAATCCCAGTGGTGAATGCTTTTAATCTCAGCCCTAGAAAGGAATATAAGACAGGAGGAGACAACTCACAGACAGAGTCTCATTTTGAGATTCCCGGAGATAGCTTTTCAGATATTCAGATTGAACCCAATTTCTTTCTGAGTATTTAATAATCATGCTTCATTTTGCACCAAACTTTTGGAATACAAATTCCCAAAATAGACATTTGCCTGAGGCTTTTTAGCCACTGGCACAGGCCAGAACTTGACTCAAATCCAATAGGAGCAGATGGACCAGATGATCCAACATTTTAGAGTACCTCTATTGCAGTTTCCTCTGAGTTCTATGTCCAGAATAGTTTCAAGACTTTTGGCTACTGAGATGATTCAGGGTCACAGAATACTCCAGTCAGGACTTGACCATAATTCTAAATTTTCTTTTAGTCCCCATTAGATTATCAGTTCCCCCAATCAGCAAGAAGTAGCTTAGAAAACTACACCCACATTCCCCCAAAATGGATTATGAATGTTTGTCTTTGCTCACTCTGTTGGTTACTAGTTGTTATGGATAATGATCAGGGAAAAAAGCTACACAAAAGCAGTTTGACTTATGGCTCTTGTTTTGAAAAGAAAAAGTGCTGTAGGACATTGGTCTGTATCTTGTCAATTATATTTTAAATGCTGATTGGCCAGCAGCCAGGCAGGAAGTATAGGCAGGACAACCAGACAGAAAGTAGAGGTGGCTCAATGAGAACAGGAGAATTCTGGAAATGAGGAAGCCCATTCCTCTGCATTCCTGACCCCTCCACAGAAGAAGCAAAATGTAACTGCCTCGCCTGAATAAGGTACCAGCCACGTGGCTAACATAGAAAAGAATAATGGGTTAATATAAGTTATAAGAGTTAATAAGAAGTCAGAG
>JAQHUG010000265.1:2846264-2860546 GCA_028555095.1 Dicrostonyx torquatus | reverse complement strand
GACTTTTATAATGGGTTAGTTTATGAGGTGAGAGCTAGCCAAGAAAAGGCTAGAGATAATGGGCCAGTCAGAGTTTGAATGAATACCGTTCTCCTGTGGTTCTTTCGGGTGCAGGTGGCCAGCAGCTGAGCAGGCCAACAGCTGGCGGCTGGGGAACACAACCCGCACCTCTCCCCCCATTTACAGCAGTACATTTAAATAGAGTTTTATATTAACAATAGAAACTGCCGAGAAATAATTGACCCTCATGTTGACATTGAAGAGTGCATAAATAGTATCTCTATTGTTACAATTTTATAAAAAAGGAAATAAAACGTGAAAATGTTCATAGGGGTATTTTCAAATTCTCTCTATGGTAGTCAGTTCTAAACTCAGAAGTGAGACAAATTAAAACTTATTTGGTAATATTTACTATGGGATGAATTAATTGAATATGTTGTTTTGATCCTTAATATACCCTCATTAAACTTTTGTCAATTTTAAAACTGTGAACTTTATAGCCTAGTATAAATGTATAGCTCTAAGCAAGGTTGTTGCATGCTGTTGTTTTCTATTGAAAGAGATATTTCAACTTTAAGTCTTACTGAAAGTTTCTTTAGGAAAAAGCCACATCCCCCTTCTTAGGATAAAGATTCCTTATTACATTTTTAACAAAGGGAGTTAAAAATTTGGTACATAATTTAATATACTACTGTTTCAGTAATTTGGTTGACTAATAAGTATATTTGGTCTATTGAAAAGAGAAATACTTTTCTTTCTTTAAAAAAAATCATGTTTTTAAACAACACAAACACAATTGCATGTTGGCATACAAGAGTTCCACAGTGGCCCAGAATTGAATATAACAAACGTTTATTCATCTAGGGATAATTCACAGAAAGGGAATGATCTGCAGTCCTCTTGGGGAACTGGAACCAAATCTAGCAGCCATGAAGCCTGTACATGTTTTTTGTCTGCATTTATAGTACATGAGACCATGCTCAAAGTGGACCAGTACCTTAAAGGCTTTTGGCTGAAGGAGTTCCCACAGCACCTCCCCCTTTTGTCTAAATAAGAGTTCTAAGTCTAATATAATACTATATAGAATAAGAACAAATATCAAGTATCATCTAGAAAAAAGAAGAGGCAAAACCACCATACATAAAAATTAGAATTACAACCAGCAAGAACAATGTCAAACAAGAAATATATGCTAAATGTTTCAATAGTTATCCTATCCCAAGGACTCTAAGTCTTATATTCAAAATGGCTTGGTTAAGTCATATGAGAAAGGAACTATGACTATGTAGTCTTCAATCCCATCAAAGACCTAAGAAGGAAAATAATACTACTTAAGTAAATGGGAAATACAATCAAGAAACTTCCAAAAGGTGCAAGAAATGACAGAGACAACTGGCTACCTGGGCAGTCACTGAAAGTCTTACTTGCAATGTTGAGGCAACCAACTTTGGCTCAGGCCTAGAATAACTGACAGACCATTTTTAGATGCAGGAAAAATTGAAAAACCAACTTACCCTGTCTTGTCAAGGTTTGGCAGTCTTTTGGCTTGTATCCTGCTTGTCCAGTCTGGACACAATGCATTTTGTCAGTAGTCAAGGCAGGGACAGTTCTTCGCCCAAAGGCCAGTCTTTCCAAGAATAAAACAAGCTACAAGTGAACTACTTTTGTGCCCAACATTCTCTTGGGAATAGATCCATGCTGCCAGGAGCAGTCATGTATCACATCAACAGAATCTTAAATTATTTAAATGTCATATTCTAAAGTTCTTTGAAGTGTTTGAAGATTAACTATCTATGCAGAATACAATCTTTATGCATCTAAAGAACCTGATTAGTCTAGCTATAAGTATGACAAACATGGATAACTATTGACCTATAATTCTTAATACCTATATAGCTTAAGGACTAAGGCTTCATTTTGAAAAATTAAACCATCTTGAAATATGTGTATTAAATGAGGTTAATGACCTCAAAATGTAAACAATATATAAGTACCTTGATCCAAGGTAAAAAATGTATAGTGCAATATGATAAATATATCTTAAAATTACATCAATATAAAATATCTTAAGCAGTGGTAGAAATGTACATGCATACAATGTGACACAAATAACTTTGTATAGGTGCACAAATATTGTAAACAGAAATATGAGCATATTCAATATAACAAATACAATTTGGATTTGTATCAATATACAAGAATCTATACCAATATAAATTGTCTAAATAATAGCTCACAATAATAATCCAATCTATTATCTCATTCCATCCAATACCCCTTTCCCTGAGCTTACTTCATTTCTACTGCAAGACTTACACTCCTTATACCCAACCACTAATAATATCCTTAGCCCTGAGGACAAATTTTGTAGGGAGAGGGGACATTATTTTCTAGAATTACTTCTAGCTGTCATGGGGGTGATGTTATTTCTATGAGATCCAGTGAAAACTAAAATGATGGTTAAGTTTCAGGATTACTGTCTGGTATGATTGTAGATATGCTCTGAGTAGTCAGTAGGTTTTTACTGAAGATTTTATTTGAAGTTCTGACCAAAACGTTGTTAAGAAGGTGCACCATCTCAGATAGCCATGTTATTCTGTGTGATTATTTAGGTCTGTGCAGTCAGAAAATGAGCAAGCAGTCTTTGACTAAATGCACACGTAATTCCAAGTATTTAAACTTTTCCATAAATATCTTCTCATCCTTAGAGAGTATGTGGATGGCATGTACATTGCCTTCCAGGAGGGATGTTCTATCTGCTATCATGCCATAACTTTTTTAACAGATTTTGATTGACAATTTCAACAGTATGAATCCTTCAAATAGTCTCTCAGTACCATTTTGTAAGGTTTAATAACCCATTGATAAGGATTAATTTTGTTTGAATTATGCATGAATTTGCATGAATTGAATTATGAATATCATTTGCAATGGTATGAATTCTTTCAGACAACTTCTCATTACTAGTCTGTAAAGTCTGTATCTTTTCTAAAAGTTTCTCACTCTTAACTCTGTTATCAAACCATTTCTTTAAATATACAATATGAATTATCAAACTGATGGTAGCTATGGCTAAGAGAGCATAAGTTCCAAGTAGGTAATATACCTATCCTAGAATTCCATCCATAATAGAAATAAAAAGGTATTAAATCACTGGGTGGGGATATAATCTGCAATTAATTTAGGAGTGGTTTACAAATTGCAAAAAATTAAAGTTAGATGATGACTTACCTCTGTTAAAATCCTGGTTTATTTGAAACATTTTAGGTATAATAATGATGTGGGTCAGAAAAATCTGTGGATTTTCTAAGCAAAACTCAAAACCAAAACTGAACAGAATTTTGTTAAAGAGACACAGTCAGGGCAGCCATGCAGCAGTTGTACATAGTTGCAGGAGTTAGGGAAAGCTATGGTAGCCATATGGGGATGCACTAAGGTGGGGCTGGGGGCAAGATGCGGGATTGCAGGAGCGACACAAAGTTGCAGGGGGTGGTAGGAAACCATGTGAGTACCATATGGGGTGGCAGCAAGGATGGGCACAGCAGGAGAGGAAGCTAAGCTGGAGCAGATGGGAGCTAGAGCGCTAGTGCTTCTCTTGAACCCAGGTAGCTAGGTTTGGATTCCTATTCCTAGGGCTGAAATTCCAATCCCAGGCCTGGCTTGGGCTGGTGGCTATAAAGCCTCAGACAAAAGGCTTTTTTATAAATTTGTGCCGCAAAATGTGCACATATGTGATTAATAAAATTTCAGAAAGTCCAGTGAGGCTTTCTTAGCATGGTTCACCTTCAGCATGCCTCTTTGCAACAAGGTGGACTAACCAGTGGCTCTACTGTGTAGAGTGAAGGAATCCCAGAGTATGTTAAATCCTTGGTGAGTGTGTGTTCTTGACATAAGCTAGCCAGGTAGGGAACCATAACCTCGTACCCATGAAAAAATGGAAAAGTTTCCATCACCAAGGGTGAGAGTCAGAGAAATGTAATGCCGTATCTCAGTGTGAATATTGGCAATGTTTGCAAAAAGAAGTCCACCATATTTTTCTGCACTGGATGCTGAATAGTGTTCCCATACAGAGACTACTGCTACCTAATTACTTGTCTCCTTGATCCAAATGTATACACTCACCCCACCTCCTTGTTTGTTGTGTGCCATAACTCCATATCTTTGTTCAAAGGTATGCAGTAACCCTGCACTTCTGTTCAAGTCTACACAATAAATGTGCTGAGCTCCTAGGATGCTGATGTTTTTCCATGTGAGACCCGAGAACAACCAATCCCATCTCTGTCCATGCATCTGTCTGTCTGTCTTTTCTTCATTTCCTCACTGCTCCAGTCAAGTCCATTCCTTGAGCTATCCTGGATGTACTTGGCACTGTACCACTGATAACAGTCAGTTATTTTCACAAGCATCCATAAGCACCCAATAGCTTCCCTAAGGAGTCATAAGTCCCCTTGAAATTGTCCGTAGTTAGTACTGAATGTAGTCTTATTGAAATATAATGCAAGAACCACACAGTTGAGAACTCATGATGAGAAAAACAATGTAATACCAGAACAGCTTTTCCACATACAGCTTTTAGACTTTTTGGACTCCTGCTCCATAATCTTTCTTGAGTCATAGAGGAAGGGTTTTGATGTCTCATTTACAGATAAAACTCAATGTTGTATATTCCTCAGCACCTTGAGAAACCAAGGGTATCTGCTATCACAAAAGGAGTCTCTCTGCTCAAGGTTGAAAGCAGCTCTCTCCAGACCACAAAACCTTAACCCATCCGAGCTATGGCGCTTGGGACACTATGTTGTTGCTGGGTCCTAGTGTCTTCCTCAGGTAAAGGGAGTGAAAAGAAAGTGTCAACAACCACAGACACTGGGAGTCATGTATAAAGTTTACAGCAGACCCATTTATTTAGCATTGAGGAGCTTATAGACCCTCCCAACACCCAGGTGTTCTGATTCAGTGACAGTTGGCTTTTCGTGCTCATCTCTCACTGGCTAGGCATGATCAAGACCTTTGACAGTGCCTGTGGCTAGGCACTCAGGAAACACTGCTTGGTCACTCCTTATTGGCTAGGCATAGATAGGACCTTTGACAGTTCCAGGCAGACTCCAGGTTGACTCCTTTTGGCCTGGTAGGCCTTAACTTCCTACATATGCACCCTTTCTTATTTATTAGTAGGGCGTTCAGTGGGAGCCAGAGTTCTTTGCTCAGGCCTTGTTGACCCTGCATCAGGAGGGCTCAGCAACTGGACTATGCTTGTCTTAGGTTGGCCTACCAAACAAGTTCATACCTGTCTTTGACTGTAGCCCTCAAAGAGCACTATGTGAATGTGCATCTCTGATCCTTTCTCTCTCCTGGTACTCTTGGCCCAACACCCTAACCATAAATGTTTCAAGTTTGCCATGTCTTTCTATAAGTTTATCTTTCATTTGAGTGACACTCCAATAAAGACATGTAGAAAAAAGTAAAAGAGAACTTAGGTGAGACTATAATGAACGGCAATTAGCATTATTTTTTCCAGATTTAGGACATTTAAATTCTAGATTCCAGAATTCTTTATGAACTATTTCTCTTGTCCAGCTTGAAATATTGCATATATTTTCCTTGTTAACAAAATTCTTTAGGACCTGTGGTGTCATCATATTGTGAAAGAACTGGCATTTAAATAATTTATATCTTTTTATAAATTTCCAGGGTGTGCAAATTACTAAAACTCTCACATTTAAGATTTACTTTGTTTAAAACAGTTTTGGAGAATGAATCAAAAATAAAATTTCACAGGGTATTACTTGTTTTTATCTACACCATATGTCATGATGACTATTATCACAATGGTGGAAAAACATGTGATGCTAACCACATGTTAAGAAAGCAATCCCTAATGAGGACAACAAAATCAGTAATCATCCACTAAGGTACAGCTCTTGTATGTTCCACCACAGCATCATTCACACTATTAGGAAGAGGGAAGTTAGAAGGGGAAGATCTGTGGGATCTATAGGAGAAAGGAACAGGCAGGCAGGGAAGGCTGTCACAGGTATTCTTCTGGAGAGCTGGGAATGAGATGGGGTGTTACATCTAGGAAGAAAGAGTGATCATCTGCAGGTGTTGCCTGCATTAGTTGGGCTGGGGTAAGTAAATTGATGAGTTGTGGGAGGGAGGTTAGGCAGGGGTGGTCTCAGGGATCCATAAGAAATATGGGCAGAAGGGAATGGGATGTGGGAGAGGCTATAGCTGGTGCTGTTGTATTGCTAGGGATGAGACTGGGGGTTTTATATTTGGAGGGGAAGAAGGAGTCTTCAGTTGGCTTACCTGTTTCCCTGGCTTACTTAGTTTGTGTGCTTCCCAGTGAATGCCTGCTGGTATTGGAAGCGGGGGTAATGGGATGAGTTGGAGGGAAAGGGAGTGTGGAAGAGAAGATCTTCATGAAAGATTGGGTATAGGGTCAGAGAGGAAATAGGGACCATGGAATATTTTCTGCTACAGGCCTGGGGATTAGACTGGGAGGATTCAATCTGGAAGATCAGAAGGAGAGGTGCGCATTCACCATCAGTCTGCTTGTTATCATGGGAGAAACCCTGGGTTAGAGGGTACCTGCTGGGGTTGCTTAGTAGTGGAGTGCTACCCAACACAAGAGATGCCATTTAGAACCTCCACAAAAATTAACTCCAAATGGATCTTATACCTAAATGTCAAATGCAAGTGCAGAACTTCTAGAAGAGACTTGAAACTAGGCCTCCATTGAGTTTGGCAACCCGCCTAGGCTTTGGAAGGTTTCTCTAAGGCCCTGATGTATAGCACAAATAATAAAAACACAGTGACAAATATTGGGTTTCAACCTAAAGATCAGGAAATCAGAGCATTCAGCCACTGACTCTTACCTCTACTTCAGACCAAATTGGAAAACCTGCTTCCACAAATCCTCAGGATGTGACTGAACCTGAGACTTATCTCCTCCCATCTTCTATTCCTCTTTAGTGCTAGGATTAAAGGTGTGCACCAATACCACCAGGCTTCTATGGCTAACTAATGTGGCTACTGGGATTAAAGTGTGTGCCACCACTGCTGTATTATGGCTGACTAGTATGACTGTTTTACTCTCTTGTCTTCTGGCAACTTTTATTAAAATACAAGTGAAATATCACTACATTCCCCCTTTTTGTCTAAAATAAAACACAGCTCCTTTTTTAAAAGGAGAGCTGTAATGGTCTGGAGCCAGGGCTTTTGGGAAGGGATTGCTTCAGATCCTAAGAACTTGACTTTTTCTACACAGGGGACTGTGGCTATCAGTACCATCACCACAGTGGACTTTGTTTACAATGCCCTTGAGTTACCCTGTGTTCCTCCTGTGCAACATTGTCTGATTAGCCTCCTCTTGATTTTGTATACTTCCTTTTAAAACTGAAAGTATTGGTTTACATTATCAAGAGACTTGTCAAATTTGGTGCTAATCTCCAATCAGTCTGAGATAGGTCTGTGCTCAGGATGGAAGCCATGACTTGGAAATCACTGTGCTGTATTCCTTGAGCTCACCCTGTCTCAAAGGGAACTTGAGCCCCATGTTGATGGTGTAAGTCAAAAAACAATCCCAAACCAGTTCAGAATTATGGATAATAAAAAGGTTATTTATTTAAAAGGAAAACTTACAGATCACTGTCCATAACAAACGAGACAACCTTGATTTGCAACAAGTCAAAAGCCCCCCGCCCATAAAGAATAGGCCTCCAGTATGCTGCTCAAGAGGACATTACAGGGTCACAACCAACATTAAGTCCTGCTCTGTTGTAAAGGTATATTAATTCTAGAATGGCTGCATCACCACACATTTTGAAAAGTGGTTTTGAGTCAAAGACTCTAGTGTTGATTGGAGTGGGCTTGAATTCTATCTGTAGACCCAGAGGACTTTGCCCTTGTTATCCTTCTGTCTAGCCATCCTAAATTCTTGGATTACTTATTGGTAGCACCACAGAGTTAAAAAAAAATACCAGATTGAGTAACATAGTGGACTGTCCATTGCAGTAACAGGAAAAGGATTGTGTATGGAGCATGGCTTCTCTATTCAGACCAAATGAAGAAAAACAGTGTACTGGTTACACTGCAGGGGGAAGCAGACCAAACAATAGATAGATCACAGACTGCACGAATATCCATAATAAAGAAGGACTGATGGGGTAGGATGAGTGACTGTCTATGTAATATCTCATCATGCATTAATTCCTTCCATGTGGATGAAGAGAGACAGAATTGGTGGGTGTACAATTTAGGGAGGATAGTTTGAACTACTGAGTACTCGGTTTCCTGTTAGAGAACTATGCAGATGTGTGCAATCCTGGTAGACACAGTTTAGTCAGCTAACAGGTTTAAGACACCGGTCACTGACTATAATTCTGTGTCAGTTTACAGCCCTAAGAAGCTAATATTTTACATGGAACAAAGTCAAACAATTTCTTATTAATGGCATTCTCTCTACCAGGGAAGGGCTTAGTATAATGGTAAAAATAAAATGGCACCATTCCCCATGGGGACTGTGGGTCACAGGCCATGAGGTAGGGAGCCGTGCAATGGGTGAGAGACCTCAGCAGGTCAGTCAGTCCCATGAGGAGCTGCAGAGGGTAAGAGACAGAGACAGATAGGAACACCATGCAGAGTGAGTTTGGCTATTTACTTAGTGGGTTATAGAAGGGAAGGTGAAAGGGGAGAGGAATGGAGAATGGGGACGAGGAGAGAGAGGCACAAAGAGAGAGAAGAGAAACACACAAACAGAGAGAGAGAATGGAGAGAAACTACCTCTTCAGAAGAGCAGCAGAAAAAAGAGGGAGCTCAGGCTGGAAGCAGAAGGAAGATCTGCTTATCTTGGTAGACAAGGGAGGGAGTGAGCAGGGCTTGTCTCTTATTAAAGGGACAGGACAGACCGTTACATTTCCATCTCTTTTTTTATAATAAAAAGGCAGGAAGTTAGGTACAGCTGGTTAAAGGAATTGGGGCAGCAGATTCTCTAGACTGCCTCCTGCTTATTTGTGAGCATAGTCTTAGAAGAGAACTTGAGAAAGCTGAGTGCTGGTCTATAATACAAATCATACAATATTTATGCTTATGTTCTTTAAAAATTTTTATTTTGCATTTGGTTTGAAAATGTTTTCATTTCCTCACTCTGATGAAGACTTACATCCTATCTTCAATCATAGGAAAAACAATGGTCTCTAAATGGTCCTAACAGACATAGTTTTCTTTATTAGAAGATAATGAGATGCTTTTAGTAGTCAAAACTATTTTCTACAATGTAGAAACATCAGAGAGCTTCAAAGACATCTATCCAATTTTGGTAGAACAGCCCTCTTCACCCTACCCATTTTCTATTATTGACAAAGGAGAGAACACAGGGAGTGGTGGTTAGTGATTTTTTTTTTGGCTAGAATTTTAAAGTTCTTGTTTAAGGAACCATGTTAAATTATAATCTACGTATATTGATGTTTTTCTTATTTTGTATTCTAAAATATGACTATACTATGTTACTAGTTCCTTGAGTTATTGTTGGTTTGGAGGCTTTCTGTGGAGAAACAGTTTTAGTTTTTCTTTTCTTGATTTTAGAGGCTTGCATCTCCTCATTTCTTGGCATATCTTCATTTTCCAGTTGTTACTATTATCAACGTTTGCATCTTTGCTATTTAAGTCATTGATGTGGTTGATACATTGTTTTATGTTTTTAAAATGTTCTTGTCTCTGTGTCCTAGTTAGTTCCAGGTGTCAACATGTCAGAGCTTTTAATCTCAGTCTGAGAGAGGATTATAAAATGGGAGGAAAAAACTCTCAGACCTGCAGTCTCCTGAGATTCCAAGAGGCACGATCGCCCTTTCAGACCGAGGTTGAGGTAAGAACCAGTGACGTGCTGTTTTGCTTTTTAGATATTCAGGTTAAACCCGAATTTCTGACCCAACCTCTCTACTGAGATGCCTTTTAGTGGCCTTGAAACCCCAGGTCTTAATGCCCTACTTACAGATTCCCACACTTGTCCATTTGGCTTGAAAAAATGGCCTTGTGGGAGTTACAAGAATACTTTAAAGGGGCTCTGCCATTTAGAGAAAAGGGGTGAGGGGTGTTGGTTGGGGGGAAAATAGTACCTGATCTCCTATTTTAATTGGTTGTGGGCATAGATTGGCACATGGCTGAGGTAATGAGTAGTTGGTAAAATTCTATAATAGGGTGTGAAGATGGGATAACAGCAGAGTAAGCAGGTGATCAGGAAGGGGAGCTATTAAAGGTATAAACCATCACTGTCTGGCTCTGTTTTTCTTTTAGACTGAATCATTCTAATGTAGCCCAGGGTGGCCTTGAACTCACAGAGATCCATCTGTCTCTTCCTCCCAAATGCTGGGATTAAAGGTGTGTGCCACCACTGCCTGGCCTCCATGGGTAACTATGGTTTAGCTCTACATTCTTATTTTCAGGCAAGCTTTATTTGTTATAGCATAAACAAAATATCAGTTGTGTCTTGGTGGGCCCACTTCATGTGAACTCCCTCTTTTCCATCCTTAGTCAAAATGGTGACTGCCCATGTGACTGTACTCAATTAAAGTGGTGGTAGACCATGTGTTGTTTCTCAGGACAGTTCCAATTTTGAGTTACAAGATTTTTTAACCATACTCAATTCCTTAGCTGTTTTTTTTTTAAATAAAGTAGACAGTATAAAATAACTTTCTCTGCCATCACATCAGATAATGGTCACAAATCCCAGAGGCAAATTCTGAACCCAGGCAGCTAGTTGTAATAACAGTTCAGCTATTGTAGTAAAAAGGGACGAGAGGGCTGCTGTTTCCCACCAGATTCCCGGCCACTCATCCACATGGCTATACCCGGAATACACAAATTACACACAAACTGGATTCATTTAAATTCTGCCTGGCCCATTATCATTAGCCTCTTCTTGGCTAACTCTCACATCTTATTTCACCCCATTTTAATAGTCTGTAAGTCACCACGAGGTAATGGGCTTACTGGCTTACCAGGAAGATACAGCATATGTCTGACCCTGGCGGTTTCATGATGGGCTCTCTCAATTCCTTTCCTCCCCAGCCCTCTGTTCTTTTTTCCCCGCCTATCGAACTCATCCCCTATCAAAATGTCAAGGCAGCTTCTTTATTAACCAATGAAAGCAAAGAAATACAGAAGAACCCTCCTATACCAAGCTATTTATCAGGACACATAGAATATGTAAACTCAGGTATCCAAGACCAGTCAGAAATAAGCATGCAGTGGCCACGTACATTTACATATCCAGCTGAGCCTGAAGTAATCATATAGACACAGATTCATCCATACACACAAAATAGTAACAAGACAAAACTTTCTGTGGGAAAGAGACGTTGATTAGAAATTATAAACCATGTTAGATGAGCAACTTCAAATCCTGAAGTAAGAGGTTACAGTTATATCAGCATATAAGAAACCATAGGAATTCCTCTTTTAGGAGTGAGGAATTTGAGAATGAAAACAAGATACAGGGCTTCAGGTGGAAACTGAGAGTGTAGTATGTCTACAGTCTGACTGCAAAGTGAAAGGAATCCAGGAAGGAGCAGAAGATAAGGAAGGTATCCACATGGGTCTGTAGACCACAAGAGCCAAAGCCACGTGTAAAATACAGTAATAAGTAGGCTTAAAATGTGGTCTCTCAGGCTGCTGGGAGAGAGGAGTGAATAAGAGAGATGGTCACATGAGTGCAGTGGGCTGCAGCAAGCAAGTGTCCATGTGGAAAGTAATGCAGGCCAAAGGGAAAGACTGAAAGCCAGCCGTTTTGTCTGCGGGGTCATTGGCCCACCAGAAGTCCCTGCTCCTTGCTGAGGAGAGCGATCCAGAGGGGTGAATGTGTGCATGCCCTGCTGGAAGGTCCCCAGAAGGGAGTTCAGGGCACCTCCAACTTCTGCTGCAGGGGCTTCTTTGTTCCACACGACTTTGCCCCCCCACCAAGTTTGCCCTTTTCTCTGCAGGGTCCTTGGCCCACCAGGAGTCCCTGCTCCTGTGTTGAGGAGATTGATCCAGAGGGGTGAGTGTGTGCCCGCAGGGCCAGAAGGTCCCTGGAATGGAGTACAGGGCACTTCCAGCTCTGACTGCAGGGGCTTCTTTGTTACACAAGACCCTGCACCACCCCCCAAGCCTGCACTATTGTCTTCGAGGTCCTTAGCCCAGGAACAGATCTTGCTCCTGCACTGAGGAAATCTAGCCAGAGGGCCCTCCTTTCCATCTTTGGGGTCCTTAGATCCACCAGCACATCCTGCTCCAGTGCTTTGGGGCCCTAAGAGAGGGCAGACCAAGAAAATTCTCCAAGTACACAGTCATTCACAGCAAAGATTGGATCAAGACGCCAAGACTCTCCTGGCTGTATTTAAAGGAAGAGATGGGCAGGCGCCAATGAAAGAATTCCTCCAACAACATGAAAAGCATCAGAATGATATGGTGACTGAGAGCTGTATCCTCCCATTTTATAATCCTCTCTAGTCCTGGGATTAAGGATGTGCACCACTACTGCCTGGTTTCTAGGGCAAACTGGTGTGGCTACTGGGATTAAAGGTGTGTGTCATTGTGGTTACTGGGATTAAAAGTGTATGTCATTGCTGCCTGATCTGTAAGGCAAGTCAATGTGGCTGTTTTACTTTTGTGATCTTTGGGAAAACTTTATTTATTAAAATACTAAAGAAATGTCACTACATCAGGTGACTGCTGAGAAATGCCTACAGTGCTGGTCCAGAGAGAGGTATAGCTATGTGCCAAGGACAATGCAAAAGGATATCCAAAGTCCTCCAGCTGAATCTACAGCCAGCCATACTGCCCGCGAGGACATGTGGGCCAGAGTGGAGCAGTACATATTGCCTAAGACACACCCCCTTTGCTCACAACACTGCAGATATCTGGACATTGCTTCAGATAAGGGTCTCCTGTACACAAGGAAGAACCTCATTTTCATATTCATGGATACTTCAACCCCTATTATACATATACTCAAGCCCTGTATTTGCCAAACATAGTGACCTTCAAGCCAATGTTGGCTAAATGAATTTTGGGGGGGTAAGGTATTGCACAGTTAATAAAAATTCAGAGACAGATATTGGGATTCAATCTGAAGATCAGAAAAGCAAAGGAGCCAAGCCACTAGAGATCTCTTACCTCTTTTAAATCTTCAGACTGAAATAGAGCAAGTTACTGTCTCATCCCACTTACATTTCTCTCTAGTACTAGCATTAAAGCCATGTTTCACCACTGCTTGACCTCTATGGCTAACTAGTGTGACTACTAGGATTAAAGGTGTGTGCCAGCACTGCCTGTCCTGTATGTTTGACTAGTGTGGCTATTTTTTGTTCTGTTCTTCAGGCAAGATTTATTTATTAAAATATAACTGAAATATCACTGCATTTAACCTTTTTAAAAATAAGGCCATAACTAATATAAGAAAAACTATATACAATAAGTACCATAGTTACATATAATATATCCAGGGAATAAATACATCAACAATGTCTAGCAAATTTGCCTTTGGCAAATTCAGAGAAAGTACTCCATATCTATCCTGTATTGGTGAGTCCAAAGTCTTATACTTAATTTATTTTCTATCATAACTTGTTCTCTACATCAGGTTAAAAAAAAAACTATCAATATAGCTAATCTTCAATTCTCTCAGAGACCCAAGAGGGAGATGATATTAACTGAGTAAACAGGAAGTACAAGCCAGCAACATCTACAAAATGTGAGAAATGACAGAAATAGCTGGCTGCCATGGCAGTCACCCAAATCTACTCTGGAAAGTTGGGACATCCATCTTTGGCCTACAGGCTTAGAATATCTGACAGACTTTTCTATGAAGCAGGGTTTTTGAAGGAATGTCCCACCTTGTCTGGGCAAGGTTTGGCAGTCACTCTCTTGTGTCCTGCTTGTCCCATTAGGTCAGCATTCTGTCAGCAGTAGAGGCAAAAACACTTTCTTGCCTAGTGACTTACTTTTCTCACAAAGAAAACAAACTCCATGTGATGCCCTTCATCTCTTGTGGGCTCTGTTACCTGCCAGCCAAAAGACGCCATGTGGCTTCTTGGCCAGAGACTGGCAAATTAGAAAGACAATGGGTGAGGCTTTCGCCCCAGCCTTTCTTTTTCATTTGTAGATCGCTTGATGAAAAGTGGCTATCTCCGGGCTGGTGAAGGAATGCAGGTGTGTGTGTTGCTGGGGGAGGTGCCCCGGAAAAGAGAATAAGAATAGGTAAATTCCTCAAGGGTGGAGAGGACATAGCAGAGCGGGAAATGGGGTAG
>JAQHUG010000265.1:2787358-2842021 GCA_028555095.1 Dicrostonyx torquatus | reverse complement strand
AAGGTTTTTAGGAAGATATAATAAACACGAGGCCACGCTGAAGGACAGAAGAAGTCTGAAGCGGCCTTTTAAGCTGTAATGGTGTGAAAGCCTGTTTTCTTCCACGCGTCTCCGGGGACACATTTGGGGAAAAACATCAGTTTCTATGTTGGGGCGACGGTCCCCGACAATCTCTGATGTAGATTGGTGCTTCCAGGGGAAGATATGCCTCATTGCCATTAAAAAAAGAACCTATGTTATTAAAACATCCTAAGTGCCATATTCTGTAGATCTGAAAAATGTATGAAGGTAAACTGTTTATCTAAAATATATCTCTGTTTCACCTTGAAAACATTCCTGTAATAGGTGGTTAACTACTAACCTGCCATTTTTTTATTCTCCTAAACAGTCAGTAAGAATAATTTCCAGGACTAGAAATTTGTATTACATTGATAAATGAGTTGTATAGGTAAAATACCTTGAACAAGAGTTGAACTTTATGTACAGTATATTCTAACAAAATTAATCTCAAATTTATGTATGTAAAATTTGTGCACAACATACAAAAATCCAATTCAATGTAAAACATTTAAAACTAGTAGTTGCTTTTTAAAAATAGATTCAATAATCTGCCTTATTTTCATATCATATCTATATCCTCTCTTATTTCTTTCAAAATAACCCACCCTTTCATCCAAGCATTTCTATACTCTCCCCCCTCTTTTTCCAAAACAAGAACTCTGGATCTAATTTCTTTTGTTCAACATTCCTTCTGGCTAGAACCAGTGACAACTGGAAATCAATCTCCCAAATGACAAATATCCATAACCCACTGAACGACCAAAAACCACCTACCCCACCTCTTAGGGATGTTGGTGTCATATTCTTAAATTTATTTCCTGCTGTCTGAGGATGACAGTATCTTTAGCATATCCTAAAAAGAAAAATTTGGGTTGTCAAGTCCTGGGAGAGGTAGCTGTATCATTTGCTATCTAGTCTCTGTGTAATAGGAAAAAGCAGGACTTGTCTCAAGTCCTGCGTAAGGTAGTCTGTGAGGCTGGATCACATCAGCTAGCCACCTCAAAACTGTTCTAGCAGTTTATAGTTCAAAGTTGATCTTTAGGTGGTATATTTCAACTTAGTGGTGTTATCATAGTCCTGAAGGAATCATTGTTGTGGGGCCCCATTCTCCTTTCAGAGACTTCAAAGGTCACTGTTAGACATACTCATGCCTCACTGTAGAAAACTGAAAGAGACTCAAAGCCAAATCATATACAGGAAGGTAGATGAAACCTTTTCTAGAATTAGTTAGAACTCTATATAACCATTAATATCATGACAAAAAGTTTTGAATATATATATATATATATATATACAGGTATATATGTTATATATACCAATACATATATATTATTAATCTTATAAATCTTATACCTTAAGAAAATCTGTTAGTCAATATAAAACCAAAGGATTATGAGATCAGTAGAAACAAAATAGCCCTTTAATTTTGTTTTTCTTCTGCCCCATATCAGGTATCTTCTCAGACAGGAGACAGAGATTTTGGATTTCACTTTAATAACTGTGTTTGGATTTAGAGGATGAGAAAGTCACACTCCAACTCCAAAGCCAGCTTTAATTTTTAATTGTACTGGGACTACAAAAAGACCATTTGCATGATATGTCTGTAGAGAAAAACAGAAACAGATGTTTGGGAAGATTTATGAATTTTTATCCTGTTTGAAATGTGATATACCAATAGGCCAATTTACTCAATCCCCTGAGACATATTTTTTTCTGAATAATTTTTCCTTTTTCTTCAGTGTCTCATTTGTCAATTAGTCTTCAGATTCCTTAGCTGGAATTCTCCTGAATAGACAAAAATAAAGCCCTTCCCCAACCCTAACTTTGGGAAGATTTTCTTTTGGCAAATTGTATCTGATCAAATAAAAGTTTTGCTAGTTTTGTTTTGTTTTTGTTTTTTCAAGACAGGGTTTCTCTGTAGCTTTGGAGCCTGTCCTGGAACTAGCTCTTGTAGACCAGACTGGCTTCCAACTCACCAGATCCACCTGCTTCTGCCTCCCAAGTGCTTGGATTAAAGGTGTGAGCCACCAATGCCTGCACATTTGTTAGTTTTGTAGGTTAATTTAGATTAAATGCCCATGGTGCTTAATGAAATATCATCTCTGCTAATTAAGAGGTGTTTCTCATTTAAAGTGAGTCTTTATCAATTTTGAAGATATTCATAGCTTTTCTTCTCCTGTGGAAACAAAAGAAAACCCCTTTGCCAATGTGACATGTTGACAGAGACTTCTGTCCTGCCTGTTCTGTTCTCCCACCAGGTCCCACAGTCATTTAACCACAAAGAAAATCACACTGATGTCTGCATCAATTATAAACTGATTGGTCCAATGGCTCAGGTTTCCTATTAACTCTTATAACTTATATTAATCCATTATTCTTATCTGTGTTAGCCACATGGCTCAGTACCTTTTTCAGCAGGGAAAGTCACATCTTTCTTCTTTGGCGTTTGGGCAGGACTGCAGAGGAAAGAATGGGCTTCCTCCTTCCCAGAATTCTCCTGTTCTCATTGCCCCACCTCTACTTCCTGTCTGATTGTCCCACCTATTCTTCCTGCCTGGCTACTGGACAATCAGCAGTTATTTAAAACATAATTGACAGAATGCAGAATTGTCCCACACCTGTAACACATGTCTTAATTTCCATTCTGAGTTCAGACATCTTTAAAATATACCGGCTGATTTAATTTTGTTGTTTATTTTTTAATTATCCAATGTCTTTCCACATATGTCATTCCTTTCTCATTAGCATTTAGAAAATTCAAAGTTAATAAAGCATTTTGCAATCGATTTCTGGGGGTATTTATCATTCTTTTCTGACTATTTAACATATACATTGGTGTTTGATTTGATTTTTCTATAACTGCCTGGCCTGTAGGATTTTGTAGTATACCAGAAATATACTTTATATTATACTAATCAAAAACTGTTACATTAATATTATTTATTATCATTAATAATTATGTTCATGTGGATGTTTTCCCTGAATATTTTAAAAGCTGAGCCATCTCCCCAGACCTTAACATACACCAAAGAGTGGCATTAGTCCCTTCCAACATGGTGCCTAGGTACCTAATATCCATTCACTAGGTCCACCACTTCTCGATACAATTTATTACAATGGGGACCAAGTATTCAGTATGCAAAACTTGAAGTAACAAAAATAAATCTAAAACAACAGGAACATTAGCAATTTGCCTCAGTTCATGGAGCCAGTGATTTGCAGAACCTGGTGTTAAAGTTATCTTGGCTCAGTGCCCCACCTCAACACCACACTGAACCACTAATCTTTCTTCTCTCTGGCCAAGAATGGGCTAAGCAGGCTCCTGCTTCTGCTTTTGCCTTGGCTTGCAGAACACTGACTGGGGTTTTCATGTGGATCTTTACTAACAACCCACAAAGACCATAGGAAAATAAACAAGGGAAATAATTATGACATATAATAAGGTTTGAGCTTATGAAGAATAGTGTTTTCTCTTTTAAAGGAGTACTGTATTGGCTTCTTATGGCTGCTCTAACAATTACCACAAATTTAGTGGCTTGCAAAAACACAAATTCATTCTCTTGTTCTGGAAGTCAGATGCGTAAAATCAAGCTGTAGAATAGAACAGGAAGGTGGAGGGCTACGGAGATGTCTCAGTGATTAAGAGCATTGATCCAAGCTCAATTCCTAGCACCTACATGGCAGCTCACAACTGTAACTCCAGTTCCAGGAGATCTAACACTTTACACCAATGCACATAAAATAAACTTAAATAAATGATAAAAAAAAGAACAGGGAAGTGGAGAGGTGATTTTTGAAATACAGAATTTTTTATTTATAATATATTATACTGATAAAACACAATTAAGAATGAAGACAAGCTTATTTTTAGGAGACCCTCAGTTGGCATGGTTCTTCATCTCAGTTCCTACACATCAATCTTTCTGGTTTTCAGAGAGCGGGAAGGAATACAGGAAAAGAAGTTATGGAAAAGCATCCACAGGCCAATGTTGAAAACTAGTCCACTGCTATGCTGAGTAGTACAGCCTTGGGAAACAACACAGACACCATGTGGTACCGATTCCCTTTGTGCTGCAGAGTATCAGGGTTGAGACCACAACAGACCTCCTCTTGGTTTGAAGATAAAACAGCTCCCTGTTTCAGGGTCATGGCGGGTGTTCCTTGGGGGAGAGAGAAAAATAGGCACAGTACCAACATGACAGGCACTGGGAATAGGTTGAAAAAAGTTCACTTTATTTTAGGAAAGGGTAAGCCTTATGTTCTTCCCACTCTGCCCAGGAGAGTGGAATCCACTGAGCTGGAATCTGTTGAGGTGATCATCTCCTGTCAGACTAGGTTGCTGTTGTCAAGGCCCTCTGGCAGACCCAGGATGGCTTTGAGGAAATAGCTATGTGTATGCTCTTTACTGTTCATCCAGGCTGCCTTAAACACACAGAGATCAGCCTGCCTCTGCCTCCAGAGTGATTGGATTGAAGGCGTGTGTCATCACCACCCAATTACAGCAAAATTGCAGACCATCTACACTTATGAGTAGAAAATATCTGAATACAAAATTATGTTTGTTCTAAACACGTACAGACCCTTTTTTATGTTGTGCTGCTTAAGCAACATAGTTTAACAACTATATACAAGCACAGACATTGTAATATGGCAAGAAAGATAGAGAAGATTTAAGGACTATAAGAAAAATAAGTGTAAGTGATATGCAAGTTTTATGCTATTAAGATAAAGGACCAGAGGCACCTTAGGGTTCTATTTCAAAGAATGCTGAGTGGAGAGTGCCATTCGCCAGGATCTCCATGATGAAAACTGGAACTAATATAACAATGCTGAGAAAATGTCACCTTTTTCTACTCTAGCTGCCAGCCAGGATTCCACAAGCAACAGGTAGAAGAGAAAGACTACTGTCCGGCCAATGACAAAGGTAGGAAAAGTGACGGCATTGCTGACACCTGTGGCATCTGTTGCTACAGACTGACTGGAACTGGAAATGGAAGTTTTCATCCATATTCCATGGTATCCTGTCACTTTGACCCCATCTCCGTATACAGACCATGTGAGAGGATGATTAGCCCAGACTGCTGAGGTGGAGGAGGTAAAGCTACTTGTCTTTGTCACAGTGGTAAGGGCAGACTGAAGGATGGCAGAATGTGTCCATTTAGCATGAGGGTTATTTAGAGTTCAAGGCATTGGAAAAGCAGCAGATTTAAGCGCATCTCTATGATTCACCACTAAAAGCAGGGCTAGGTCTGTAAGTGCCACTGAGCAATCTCCGTTTTTCCACAGGATGGGGTTTGTAAAAATGT
Source organism: Dicrostonyx torquatus (assembly GCA_028555095.1). Taxonomy (NCBI): domain Eukaryota; kingdom Metazoa; phylum Chordata; class Mammalia; order Rodentia; family Cricetidae; genus Dicrostonyx; species Dicrostonyx torquatus. The sequence continues at coordinate 2,836,655 of JAQHUG010000265.1, read as the reverse complement.
CCCCTTTCTGCTCTTCTGTGGACATCTTTATTCCCCAGAGAGCATCACCAGAGGAATCCATGTAAATAAGCATTGCCAATCAGCCTTTACCCACATTAGTTTACCAATTTATTTGCTTCCCCTCACCTCAAAGTGCCTTTCCTGGTCTTGTCAATTCTCTAAAAATTAAGTGTTCTCTGGATAAGATGCTTTGTGAAGCCAAGTTCTAAGTTATTCATTAGAGCGCTCCTGTGTGTATGGTGATCTGCATGTATTCTTGTGCATGATTTTCTTTTGTTAATCTCTCTTTCCTTGATATAGTTCACAGTCTTCATTAGAAAGTCTAGGAGAGTTAGATGGAAGAACTGTTTGAAGCTCTTTTCTTTAACAAGTTGACAAAAATGGAAGCTTCAGCTAAGATAGAAGTTCTCTCTGGACATTTTTGAGCCTGAATTCCCAAAAGGTAGTCTGGACAGTGGAAGGCCCAGCACCTCCTCCAGCACCACGGGGAGAATCATAGGAAGGAAAGCCTCTGCTTCAGTCTAGAATGGGACCTCTAGTAGGAGACCACTTCCCAGATTCTGCAGACCATCAGTATAGGCTTCACCTCTGCTCTACAGCTTCCCAATATCCAGAGGCTGCAGATCTGTCAACATTGGTACCGGGATTCTCTATATCACTTCCAGCTTTGGCCTCCAGAATGGTGACACAGTAAATGCCTCTTGTTTAACCCACTCTGACATCAATAATGTGTGGTAGTCAGGAACTCATTTGAAATGCTTCCCAACTGCCAAACACTGACAGACATGTTATTGGGTATACATACTGTATGTATGTGGATATAAGTGTATGTGTACAAATGTATGCATGTTGAAGGCCAGAAGTCAACACTGGATGGCATTCTTCAGATGTCAGTCACCTTGTTTTATGAGACAGCATCTCTCACTGACTTGGAGATAACCAAGTAGGCTACTCTGGCTGGTCAGTGAACATCAAAGATGCTCATCTGTCTCTGTTCTTTACCACTGGAATATAAGTGGATGCCACTGCCTAACCAGTTTTCCCAGGTGGGTTCTGGAAATTGAACTTAGGTCATCATGTCTGCACAGAAAGCACTTTATGAACTGAGTTATCTCCCTGACCTTTAATAGACAGATTGTGTGAATTATCGAAATCCCTCTATTGCTAGGTACTTGGGCAGCAGAGGAGTGGGTGCATGAACTGACTTTTCCCCATAGTTACATTGATGAATATCTTGATCGTCACCATAGAAATTTCGCATGATGGATGGAGATAGAGCCAGAGACCCACATTCACATCAGAGCAAGGGACTGAGCTACCAAGGTCCAGTGGAAGAGCAGAAGGAGGGAGAAGATGAGCAAGGAAGTCAGGACCCTGAGGGACTGGCCCACCATCTGAGACAGTGCGCTTGATCTATTGGGAGCTCATCAAATCCAGCTGGACCAGGACTGAAGGAGCATATGACCAAACTGGACTCTCTGAATGTGGCTGCCAATGGGGACTGACTGAGAAGCCAATGATAATGGCACAGGGACCTATCTATCTCTTCTGCATGTATTGGCCTTTTGGGAACCTATTCTATATGGATGCACACCTTCTTAGGCTGAGATGGAGTGGGAGGGCCTTGGGCTTTCCACAGAGCAGGGTATCCTGTCCCATCTCAAGGAAGCAGGGGGAGGGCGGTGGGGTAGTGGGGGATTGGGAGGGCCTGGGACAAGGGGAGTAAATGTAAATTTTTCTTTTAACAATAAAAAAAAAAGAAATGGGTTGCTTATCAACCAAAGGCAAAGACTTCAGAGAGCCAGAAGGCTTATCAAGGAAAGTTCATCAAGGCTTTGCTTGTGGATTTTGTTCAATAACATCACTTGATAGAAAACCCAGAGACCACTTCAAATATGAGACTGGGTTTACTACTTAGAGTGCACTGGCCGATGGCAGACAACTCTAAAGAGAATTACTTTTCTCCTTCACCCTCTACTTTACTGCTGTGAAGCAGCAGCAACAGAAGTGATCAAGGACACGAGCCAAACCAGAAACCTTCATTACAGGGTTGGGCTCTCTGGAGTGGAGTTCTTCTTGGCTCTGTAGTCCACGTTTCTGTTAACTCGAAAGAACGTCTGTCAGTGGTTTCAGCAGAACCTCATCTGAATAAACAGGCTGCCAGTTACCAGAGGGCAAGTGTACCGCATGTTTGGCTCCAGTGTTGATGGGATGCAGGATGGGGATGCCAACTGTGGAATTTTGCTGTTTTCTCTCCTATCCTGTACCCTTTGGGATATATGGCCCATGTGGTAGATGCAGAGCCCCTAGATTTCCCTGGGGACTGAGGAGGTGGGGTAGCCTGGCAGATATGTCTCAGACTTCTCCAGAGTAATCCCTAGCCCTTTCCCTTATTTTTGTGTATATTGTAAAAGTATCTAGAAAAAAAATGTGACATAAATGGAAAGAATAATAACATTAGCAGCTACTTTAAAATTTTTAAATTATGTTTAATATGTGTTTGTGTATGTATTGATGCATATATGTGAATGCATGAGGAAGCCAGAGGCTGACATTAGGCATATTCCTGTTACTCTCTTCTTATTTTTTAGATAAGATCTTTCACTAAACCTGGAGCTTGAAGATTCAGCTATACTGGTCCATGAATGCTAGGGATCTTCCTGTCTCTGTCTCCCTGTATTAACACAGCTTGCCATCAGGAAGCTACACCCACAAGGCAACTAAACCCAGGCTCAAGGAAGCCCTCTTCACAGTGGTACAAGAGCCTCCCTTGCTGTGGTTTGAGGGTTCCTAGTACACAAACTTTCTTGCTTGTCACCATCTCCAGGGGTCTAGGTAGATCTCAGCCAGACTCAGCTAGAGCTTGATACTCCCTGGTGTTCCTGGTATGGGAGGAGAGCACCTCCAGCCTCTCCTGGGCATAGACCAAATAGAGACCATTCAGTGCCCTCATCTACTGTGCACAGCTGTTTATAGTGAAGAGGGTAATAGAGGTGGTGGGTCATCGCTTCCTTCCACCTATTCTCCTTGTCTGCCTGGACAAAGTAGTGTAATGTGGTAGACAGTCATGGTGGGCAGGGCCATGGGACCTGAGTTTCTCCCTGAGATCCTGTCAGGAGGAACAGCAATTCTGCAAGGTTGGCTGGGGCAGTGGGCTTTCTAGATTGGTAAAAGTCCCCAAAATAATACATAGCCTTCAAAGGGTAAGGGAAGGTTCCCACTATCTCTAGTGAGGTTCCTGTCTCTTGCGTTGGAAGGCTTCCTGTCCTTGGCCCCTCCACATTCTCTTGCAAGTCTTCACACATGCTCAGTAACATGTGCCTGTGGGTTGTTTCCCCAATACTGCTGCTCAGCAATTCTCTCATTCCAGAAAGACCCCTTTTCAGTTATAGATGAACATCCCATTCCATTTCATTGCCAGGCAGCACCTACACAGAGCTTCTGTCTGTGTGTCCTTCCAATTAAAAAAAGTATCTGTTTTCCAGGAACCAGGGGACTAAAGTCTTCCACGGGGCATATGGACTCCAGAGCTCATGCTGGAAGACAGAAGCCTCAAATATCCATTCCCTTCTGTGTCCTTCTGCTTTACCAAATGCTTGCTGGGGAAACATGGGGTGTGTGAACAAATGTGGGGTCGGCCACTGTATTCACCCCATCTCAAAAAGAATCTAGAGTTAGCCAGGGGACCAGGTCCACCAGAGCACAGGCCTGGGTTCTGGGTATCCCAAGTCCTCATGAAAGCTGAACAATGTTCTTTAAAGAGCCTGCCTCTTGTGTAAAAGGCTCATCAGGCAGCAAGTATGGGGGCCTCCTGGCATTCCTGCCCTAGTCTACTTTGTCTCCATGACTAGAAACTGCTGGGTTTGGGTTCAAACTCTGATGTCCTGGTAAGAGCTCTGCTGGCCTCCTTATGTGATGCGTAGCAGAGTTAATGTGACGGCAGTTCTTGGTGTGGTCCATGTGAGGGTTTGGTTTGGGTGGAACTGACTTGAGAACGCATTAACTGGGGGGCTACAGCAGTCAGTATGAACATGTTTCAGGCAAGTATCACACAAACGAAAGAGGTCAGTATTTCCACAGAAGTAAAGAGATGCAGTATTATATTCATTAAGGAATTTATTTATCTTTATAAAACAACAGTGGTTGTGGCTAGACATGGTGGCACTGTGACATAGTGAACGGAGCATGAGAGGTTCAGAGCAGCACAACAGAAGCTGTTATCACTGAGAATAACCTCCAAAATGGAACCACGTTCATTCATGAACTCTAAAATATTCCTGGAAAAATGAAAACTTTGGACACTAGAGTTATTAGTCTAACAATGCCAGTAGCCACAATGCCCATCAATATTTATTTGTGATCAATTATAAGAATGGTAGGTCAATAACCTGGAAAAATGCCCAATACCCAGCATCTTCCTTTAGGTGACCCATCTTCTTTCCTAGGATGACCTCGCTTGTCACATGTTAAATCATTGTCCTGAGTCAAGACTTTTCAGTCTGAGCCAGAGGAGATACTTTATGTGCCTGTGCAGGATCTGGCCTACATACCTGCCAGCTTCACTAGCTGGGTGGCTGGTTGTACAAGCAGGTATAGGAAGTGGGCCATGATGGGGCTTCCCAACTGTAGTCTGGAGGAAGCGACTTTATACTGCCTTTCCATAGCAAAACCTAAGTTAGAAGTTCCTATTTCAGGGTATTGGGTTATGAAGATGGAAGGGGATGAGGATACAATCAGAAAAGAAAGCACACGATTGCCCAAGAGAAGATCGCAGTGTTGTGTGGATCAGCTTTTTCTTTCTCTTGGGACCTCTAGCTGTCCAAGAAGCTGCCAGCATTCCCTTTGTGAAGGCTTAGAATGCCAGGCTCCAGGAGGCTACATTGCCTGCTCTATGTTGAGGTTAGTGGCTCATTTAATTTGCTGGAAAGCAGAGCCAACCTTTCAAAAAAGTACTTGGTCCAGAAGAAAACAATAGATTACAATCTTGGGGCTAAGTTCCTTGGAGAAGCATGGAAACTTCCCAGCCTCAGCTTTCTCGGGGGGGAGGGTGGTCTCAGCTCTGAGGCAGACTCTCATTTTACTTGTACCTCTGATGCAAAGAAGTGCCATGCACGTGTCCCCATGCACATGAACTCATGTGAAGCATCATGAGCCAGTGCCTTTCAGACATGCATATCACTGGGGCAACCTGTGATCTGGGTCTGTGTGGCAGGCCTCTTGCTGCCTGCCCTCCCAGAAAGCAATATATTTCAGAGACCAGTCCTGTGGCTACAGACAGGCTCAGCCGCTAGGCAGGTGAGTGAATTTGGAGCCTTGTGTAGTTCAGGTTCAAGAATGAGTAGAGGATACACACCATCTTCCTGGAAGGTGAGGATCAGACATTCTTAATATTCTGGGGGTGATATTCAGAGTTCACCCTCCCCCAGTAACGTGTATAACAGACGATTTTAAGTCAGAATGGTTACAGCAGAGACTACTCTAAATACTGCAGACAGAAGCCTATTTCCCAAACAGCAAAAGCAGAGAAGCTTCTCACTCCAAGTCAAGGGATATTCAGTTAGAAACATGCCACACTTGAAGCAAGAAAGGTTCTTCTGCAAAGAGTTTATGTGCACAGCATTGTCCACATACACTTTCTCCTGGACATGGCAGAGGGATTATTTTCATTTAAAAAAATACCTTTAAAATGCTATAGAAACAAAGGCAGGAGGAAGACTTAGTCAGGGAGGAGGGACATTTTTCAGGCACTGTTTCTTGCTATGAAGCCATAAGTAGGCCAAAACAAACTGAAAGATTGAAACATGTGTCTACCCCTACCTCCCATAGGCACTCAGGTACATTTCATTGCACAGGTCTTTCAGGACCTCATGATGGGAACACATGGTAGACAGACTTGTGTTTTCCGTTTAGTTTCCTGGATGTTCTTGATGTGGAATGTTCCTCTGTATGCTGCGAATATGTTTTATTATCACTGGTTAATAGAGAAGCTGCTTTGGCCTATGGCAGGACAGAATATAGCAAGGCAGGAAATCTAGGCAGAGATAGAAGAGGAAAGATGGTAGAGTAAAGGAGATGCCATGTAGCCACCGAAGGAGAAAGATGCCAGAACATTACTGGTAAGTCACAACCTCGTGGCAATATATAGATTGATAGAAATGGGTTAAGATGTAAGAGCTAGCTAGGAATATGCCTAAGCCATTGGCCTGACAGTGTTGTAATTGATATAGTTCTGGGTGATTATTCAGGTCTGGGTGGCTGGGAAACAAAAGTGCAGTCTCTGTTTTACAGATTCTCTGCTGAAAATGGACACTGCCTTGATTTTGAGGCCTAAGTAAAAACTGTTTCCAAACAGTTACCTATTTGACAAGAGTTAAATGGCTTTGGGTGGGGAAACAGGAACAAACCTGTGAAAAGGAGTCAGGGGTTATTTGTGGCTGGGGCTTGTAACCATACCAGAAAGATGACAATTCTTTTTTTCCTCAAGGAAGAAGCATGAGCAACAGCTAGATGATCCGGAAGTACTGAGTGTCCTACTCCTCAGTAGAACCTGGATACGGTCATTTGCATTTGATTTATATTCAGCCCTTCAAAGGTTTAGAAGCAGTCAAGGGGCCAGGCTTGAGGTTAATCATGCATCACAGAGCCTGGCTATTTCTTCTCTCACGGTTAACTGACTTCAGGATGATTAGTCCCAAAGACCAGGCTCCTTTCTAGAGTGAACCCTGGAAGAGCTTGGAATCAAATATATGAGACTAAAATGCTTGGGATTTTCCTCCTGACAGATTGAAGTCTCAAAGCTGTCAGGTGCCTCAGGAAACCACATTTGGAATGGCCATACACACAGGCCTAGGGGATGGTTCTCACACTATAGGGCATCAGAAGAGTCTGAGCAGCTTAGGAAAGATGGATTTTTCATGATAGTATGCACTTGTAATCCTAGAATTCAGGAGGCTGGGGCAGGAGGATCTTTAATTTGAAACCAGCCTGGACTACAAAATGAGATCAAGTATTGGCTTGGGGTGTTGTCCAGTAACCTGCATTTTAACAAGAGCTGATTCAGGTAGCACCTGGATCAGCCTGTAAGAAACCCTAGTAGTTGGTGGCTGAGACAAATTTTGAGGCAGAGTCATACTCAGAGTCTCATCCTCCCAGGGGAGCAGTGAGACCAGCTGCTTACCCTGTCCTGGTAAGAAGGTGAGGGCCAATCTGTACCTTGTCACCTCTTGGGATTTCAGGGGCTGGACAACAACTCCATAGGGCTGGAAAGGTAAGTCCATCAAGACTTCCATGAGTGACTTGTGCCTGTGACTTTAAGATGCCCAATTGGAACGAGCCTTTGGCCAAGATCTCCTTGGGAAGTGACAATGAGATTGTCTTGCACTTCACTAGTGCAGGTTTCTTCTTAGGCATCCCACTTGCCTGGAAAGAGGACTTCCTTCATGTCACATGAACCAACAAATCTGTGGGACCCCATGAAGGTCTCATGATATGGTGATCACTTTACTGAGCAGCCAAGGCCTAAATAGGCATGGAGGTGGTCACTCATAATAGAACCCCAATTCATACTTTTCCATAGTCCCATGGTTTGAAACACTTGGATTTCCATTACTGGTCTGTATCATCAGTATAAACTACTAAAAATAATATATAGGGGAAATCCCCAAATACAACAGAAATCTCTTGAAAACCACTGGCTTTAGCTGCCAAGATCTGCAGCCCAATGACTTAGGATTACATGCCCTGCATGCCAGACACCCAATAGCAGGAGAACAAGAGAAGCTGCAGTGTCAAATGCCTGCCCGTAGAAGTACTCTTACCAATGATGTCCTACCCCACAGAGAGTGCCAAGTGCATTTTGGCATTTCGTTCTGATTGTTACAAGTCAAGAAGAGTGAGAGCTACACTGAGGAAAAGGTCAGACAGATGAATATAGGTAGATGCAACCAGGGCTTAAAAGGTAAAAGGTGAAACATTTTCTACATTTAATAAAAAACATTTTCTCTTCTGAAGCTCTGGAAGTCTAGAGTCACATTGTTTTGTAAAACCCCCCCATCTAAAATGGCTTTAAACACATGGCTTAAAAGTGGCTACACAGAAAATATACACCTTCAAAGTCTGACTTTCAGTTAAATACAAATATACAAAATGTAAACTGAGGCAATAGAGAAATTTACAAAACTTTCCTTTAAAAATGATAAAGACAAAATTCAGTTCTGATTAGGATGCTATTAAAATCCATGCAAGTTGTCATATCCCATTGGGTTTCTATTGCAATATTCAACAAGGACAATTCTAGTTCACCCCAGCTTGGGGCCACCTTGAAAAACAGACCTGAGTGGAAATTTCTTTGAGAAACTTGGAGGCTTGTTGTTGGGGTGAACAGTATCCTATCCCAGTTCCCAGGGAAGCTCTCCTGGCTACCCAGCCATAGTAGAAGCTCCATCAGCTACAAGTTCAGCTTCCAAGTAGAAGGGTCTAAGCTGGTTCCACTTTGGACTTCAAGACCAGAGCTGAAACTAGCTGCTTCCAGTAGAGTTTGAACTGATGTGGTTTGAATTTATGCGGTGGTTACAACTGGTCTTAGGAGTGGGTGAACTCTTGGTATTATTCTGATGCTGGGAAAAAAGAGGAATAGAGTCAGTTCTTGGTAAATTCAAAGCCCATAGATTTGACACGTTCATGGTGGCTCTGGAAGTAGGGCAGTAGAATCCAGAATGTTCCAACCTTCTTCTGTTTGTTTTTTGGCTTTTTGCATTCTCCCCAGAAGACCTGAGTTTACAGGCTGCTCCTTGAGCAGAGGGTTTAATCTGGTGCCCAGGAAGAGCCATGGAATTAAGAAATCCTAAATCTTTGAGCAAAGGACAGATTTCTTTCTAGAACTTGTAGTTTTACTTGATGGTACTGTTTAAACATGTCATTGTATTATAAAAACACAAATATATCACAGTTTAGGGTGTGAAATTTACATGAAGTTCTTAAAGAAAATGTATAAACTTGGCAAGGGGCAGGGTTCAGTCTATACTTTCCATGAGCCTGAAGATGGTTCCTGCCCTGTGTCCCAGATAACAGATAATCTGTGGGATCACCAGAGGTGTGATCTAGGGTTAAGTTCTTTGAGTTCATCAATCTCAATTTTCTTAACTGAAATAGAACAATGGAAGCCCACACATGTGTTCACACTTCACCAGGATGCCCACAGGTAATGAGTCGCCAAACCCCCTGCTTGGTACATGGGAGGTGCCTAAGATATGGTGGTAGAATGAATTAATTATTGCATGAGAGCTGGGGTATGGGATATCAAGTACACAGCCTAGGGTCTAATCCATAATGCATCGCTGTAAATAACCACCTTTACTTTATCCTTGCTATCTGAGGGAGAGAGCTAAGAGTTCAGGTCAAGTGACCACAGCTGACCCGGGGGAGGAGAGACAAGTAGAGAAAGACTCCCAAGCTCTAATATGGGAATCCTGAGGCTCCTCCTTCTTGAAGGGCTAGGCTAACTATTTTGTTGTTGTGGAATAGGGCTCCTGGGTTCTCACACTCTGGATTTTCAGATCTTCCCCAGGGCTGTTCTTTCATTTGGTCCATACCAATTCTTCTTTCAGGGATAAGCTTTGATGGAAACAAAGTCTGTTCCCGAGGAGAAAATGCCAGCTAGTATGAGGGTATTGAACAATGGAACAGTGTTTCCCAGTCTGATAGAAGAGGTGTTGAGCTGTTTCTTCCTCAGTGTTTACTGGGCAGAGGTTGGTAATGATTTTTCAACATCCTTCACTCTGCGGCACAGGCCTGTGACAAGAATCACTTTCCCTGTGTCAACAATGTTGACATGGGTCCCATCACCAACAGGGGGTGCTGGGGTTTTGGACAAGCTAACAATTCTAGGCTACCAGGCCATACAGAAAAGGGGCATTCTGGATCTCTGGTGTGCGGAAGTGGGCTGAATCCTAGAGCTCAGGCCAGGTTGGCCAGGCTGACTCTCACCTGACGCCTGAAGAGTCTATGAAACAGCCCTTTCTTTGGAGGTTCTGGAGGCTGATTTCTGTTCAGGTCTGGTGAGAGGGTACCATTGGGTCCAAACACATTCAGCTCCTTAAAGCATTCTGTTTCTATCATCTAGAAAGGCAGAAGAAAATCAACACTGTCACCCTCGGGGGCCTTCCCTGAGACATAGAGACCCATCCCTACTGGCTCTGTCCCCTCCTCTAACAGGGTTTCTCTGTAACTTTCTGGGGGACTCCACTAAGAATATAACCCACCAGAGACACACTCTTCCCCCTCCAAACCATCTCCTATAGCTTACTTGACCATCATCCATACTGCACTGGATCAGCTGACTTATTCAATTTGTGCTTTTAGAAGAGGCCCCATTTCCTTCCATTTCCAGCAGACCTCCTAGGGAGGCAACTAGCTGCTGCCCACCTGCTCTCTCTCAGCTACCTTGTTGGCTTCCAACCCAGGCCCATCTGTGCTGCTTACCCGGTGACCCTTCTATTGTTTTTGCACTTTCATCTTCTCTGACAACCTATCCCCCTTAGATAAAAGATGGTGGCATGCCCTGCCCACCTCATTTTGCCATGGGATTGGCACAGATCCTGTGGAGAACTTAGAGTAGAAGTCATCGTCTGTATGGTCCAAGTTGACACCTTTCACAGTAGAGAACTGCTCGATGTCCAGCACATCCTTGCAGTACACAGCCCGGGGCTATAAGAGACAAAGGGCTCCATCACATGGGCTCTTCCTATGGCTGCCAGGTCCCCAAACCTCTCTCTTAGGTTTTGATAGAGAACAGTGGGGACATATTCCTCAACTTCTCACCTTTTGGGTCTTCAAACCTGGGGTTCCCTCTCTCAATCCACCAAGGGGACCTGATCCAAGTAAAATGAGAGCTGGGGATGCCCAGTCCAGAGTTCCTTTTTACCACTGCTTACTCACATAGACCATAGACCTGTGATCTCTTTCTAGATAGGTCCAAGAGGCTAAAAGGTTACCTCTGTCTTTAAGTTCATGATCTCTGGAATCTCTGGGCACCTCATCCATCAGCTGTCTTGGCTGCTAGGAAGCCCACACCATCAGGAAGAAAGCACTGTTTCAGAGTGTTATCTTTTGGAAGAGAGGTGGCACTGGTTACACTTTGGGATTTGTGGTCTGTGGGGACACTGTGGACCCAGAACCAGAGCAAAAGCACAAGAGGGATTCTGCTTTAGAGCATAGTGCCATAGAGAATAGATGGCCTGGGAGTGCATGACACAATCCTGGCAGGAATATGTTCCAGCTCTTTCTCATGCAGGGCAATAAGCCGTGTATTTAACCCAAACTCTTTGGCAGGTAGTCTTCACTGTGAAGCTTAGGAGCCTTGGAAAAAGTGAAACGTGCCTTCACAGCCTTAGTTTTCTCCCTACCAACGAGGATAATGAAAACAGCTGGACCATAGTGCTGCTGAGTATAACTTCTGTGATAGTGGTAGCCCTGCCTCTCCTCAGTCGTCCATCCAGCAGCAGCTGAGTGTCTATTCCACACACCCACAGAAGCCAACTTGGCTGGGTTCTGCCCTCCAGGAGGGCAGGTTGTAGAAAGACTGCCCCAGGGTTGCAGGGAACTAGGGTTTGTAGATACAAGCTTTAGGGGTGACTCCAGGTTGAGCAAGTGTGTCTATCCAGAGATAGAGGCTACTTCTATGCAAGCTCCTCAGGCCTGGTCCAGGGCCTAACACAGACCCCAGCTAATTCAAAGGCACACAAGCTTGGCAGAGACTCTGATCCCTTGGGAGGTGTTTGCTGACACTTCACTTCTTCAGACTGAGACTTGCACAGTAGAAATAACCCAGTATTCTATTTATCATGCATCCCCTGGAGCCTGCCACAGAGCCTAGAGCATGTGGAGTGGTTGATATATATATATCCTATGTCACGAGTGATCTCATCCCATTACTATAGCAATAGGTAGGCCGAAGACCAGCCCTAGCCTAGAACTATTGTGTCCTTACCGTTACTCTAGGAAGTTCCTCTAGGGATGCTGACCAGTGGCTGCACCATAGCTCTCAACAAACTTAAAAATATCTACTAAACAGTAAGCAAAATTTGAAAAATTCTGATGGATCAGGTTTGGTCCAAGACCATTTGGGACCTGGGTACAAGATTAGAAATTCTTGAGGGGTGGGATACTAGGGGACAATTTTGGGTGCCATCCTTTGGAACACCATACACACTTCCTTTGAGACAGGGCCTCTTATTGGTTTAGAGCTTGCAATTATGCAAGACTGGTTGATCAGTGAACCCCAGAGATCCTCCTGTGTCTGCCTTCTCAGTGATGGGATTACAAGCACATATCAATGCATCCAAATTTATGCAGATGCTGAGGATTAAACCCATATCCTCACATTAGCAACACAAGTACTTTATCGAGCCATCCCTTCAACTGCTCTGTCATTTTTGAGATAGGGTCTCATGTAGCCCAGGCTGGCCTCTCAACATGCTGTATAGCTAAGGACAATCTTGAATTTCTGATCCTTATGTTTTCATCTCCTATGTGCTGGGATTAAAGGTGTGTACCATTACGCCTGGTTACTATAGTGCTGGGGATCAAACCCAATACTCCATGCATCTAGGGGAGCATTCTATCAATTGAGCTACAGGCCAGGATCAGTACTTTTCTTTTTCTTAGGTGATTCCAAATGGGCAACTACTCTTGAAAGACACTGTTATACTTTGAATTTTCTGAACCTCCTCTCATGTGCAGTTTGCAGCACTTACTGACTTAATCTTTCTAATGTCAAAAACATTCCCAGGTCAGATCTATGATGTATATACCACATCTGGTTACAGAGGTCTCTAGTGGGTGACCATGGATATCAGCATCCAGCAGATAGTCCTAGCTCCCCACATCTGCTGCCCTCCTACCCTGATGATCAGGGAAGTTTTACATTGCCAAATATGCAACAACTGTTCCTCATTTCCTCAGTGCTGTGATAACAAATAGTGTAGCATAATTAATAGTATTAACATTATTAATAATATTTTATACTACAATCAATAATTAATAGCACATTGCAAAGGAACTCTGGGTGACTGTCCAGGCAGCCAGCTGTTTTATCTCATTTCTCACATTTTTGGAAGTCACTTGCTTGCATTTCCTGTTTACTCAGTTAATATTGTTTCTTTCTTGGGTTTCTGAGGAAGTTGAAGATTAGATAGTCATAGTTATAGTTTACCAGACACAAAATGCAAATTATGATAGAAAGTAAATTAGGTACAAGAGTTTGGACTCACCAAGATAGGACAGATATGAAGTATTTTCTGTGAATTTGTCAAATGCAAATGGACTAGACATTGCTGATGTATTTATTGTCTGTATATACTATATATAGTCATTGTCCTTATTTTATATAGCTTTTATTATATTAGTTATAGCCCTTTTTATTTTAGACAAAAAAGGGAAAGTGTAGTGGTATTTCATTTTGTATTTTAATAAATAAAGCTTGCCTGAAGGTCAGAGAGTAAAACAGCCGTAGTGATCAGTCTTACAGACCAGGCAGCAGTGACAAACACCTTTAATCCCAGTAGCCACCCTAGTTTGCCATAGAAACTGGTGGTAGTGGTGCATGCCTTTAATCCCAGCACTAGAGAAGAATATAAAACAGGAGGAGACAGCCCTCAGACAGTCTCATTCTGAGATTCCTGGAGGCAGGATCGCCATTTTGGACTGAGGTAGAGGTAAGAGCCAGTGGCTGGCTATTTTGCTTTTTCTGACTTCAGGTTGAACCCCAATTTCTGTCTCTGGGTTTTTATTAATCATGCTACAAAATGGTTAACAACCAGTTCTGGGAAAGGGGTCCTGAAAAGCTCTGATTTGTAATAGTTGCCAATTGCTGTGGTGTCAAGATCCCCATCCTTCTCTATGGCAGGCTCTTGTCCGGACGTTACTAAGCAGGGGGCTGGGAAGCTGGGAAGAGATGTGTACCACATTTGCCAACTTTGAAACAAGCCAGTTCCCAACTCCAATATTCTTGTAGCTTCCACAGTCCTTGGCTCCATCCTCCAGACCCCAACAAGGGTCCTCAATCTGATGGGACTTTGAAAGTACAGAGGCACAAAAAAGCCTTGCTGGGTGGGACTCCTTTGTGAGTGTGGGCTAAATGTGAGCCTGGGCTATGCAGACCCAGTAGAGCATCTTCAAGGAAAATCCTAATTTAACTGGACAATGGATGCTCAGCTAAACTGAACTGAATGTGGTGGTCCTTAATATTCATTACAGCATTTTCCATTTAGGTCATCTCAGTCTTCAATGTACTGGAAGGTTCAGGGAGGGGAGGTGTCTTGGACTTCACTGGACAGGTAAGACAACTGAAGGTTGTCTAGGTCCCCTATACTGGAGAAAGTACCTAAGTCTCGGGACAATCAAGGTAGAACTCCAGGGCTCACACCATATCTGTACATTCTGACAACATGACTTACAGCCCTGTCACAAAATAGCCAGAGCGTAGGAAGGGACCGTCGGAGTCTTTAATACTCCAGGAAGACAGCTGGATTACTGACTGGCGGCATTTGTGTGAGGCACAGCTCTCAGTCTACTGGAAAGCATGTCTGGGAAAGATGACTGTAAACCTCCCAGGAGCAGTGGTGGCTACTCACATCTGGAATGAAGGGAGGGTCCAACATCCCAGCCTCCAGGCGCTTAAAGTTCATGTTCCTGAAGAAGGGGTGCCTCTTGACCTCAGCAGCCCCTTCCTCCTGGCAGCCTAGCCTCTGCTTCGAGTCTTTGGTGAGCAGCTGCAACAAGAGAATCCCATGAGGCCATGTGGTTGGGCCTTTCCATCTACCCAGAGGACAGAAGGGCAAAGGAACATCCGTGGCTATAGCTCTCTCAAGTGTCCCTCTTCTGACCTCCCCAGGGCCACCTCCTGGAACTCACAGTCTGGATGGGGATGAAGAATTGAAGTGGCAGCAGAGTGAGCACCAGGTCACATCTTTGTAACAAATAAGGCATGTTCTCAGTTACCCTGTGGCACATTACCAGGCTGATGGCTCAGATTAGTGCCCAGATCTGGCTTCTCTTTTTTAATTTATTTTGTTTTACAATGTTTATTTATTATTATTATGTGAGGAGATCAGAGGACAACTTTTTGTGGTCCGTTTTGTCCCTCTACCTTTCAAATGGGTTCCAGAAGTTGAATTTAGGTCACCAGGCTTGCACAAAAAAAAAAGAAAAGAAAAAAAAGCTTGACCTACTGAGTCATCTCTCTGGCCCTGAGTTTCTCTTTTCTTTTCCATATGAATTGAGCTATGTTCTCTCCATTCTAAGAAACACCAACGAAGCAAGGCTGTGAAGTGGCTGTCAATACAACTCCAATTGTCCACAGGGCGGGCAGACTGGGAGCATTATCAAGGATAAGATGAAAACAGGATAAGAAGCAGGGCTAGGTTGCTTATCAGCTACTGCCAGGCCAAGAATGACAACTAAGCAAGACTTATGCTCTCCAGAGGTGCTAGATAATCAGGTTTTTAGCATAAAATATTCTCGTTGCGTATTAACTTTTTTATTTTTAAGATGCTCTATACAGGTGGAACAAAACATCCACCTATGGCATCACCAGTTTGAAAGCATGCTATCAGATGTTCATAAGCATGAGCAAAGGTACAGGTGGGGTGGGAGAGGAAGCAGATTAGGTTCCCTGGATGTGGAGGACTACGGGAGGACTAAAGTGGGTAGAGGGCCAAGGGAGGGTGAGATGACACAGATATGGGACTCAACAGGGGCCTAAAAAAGATGCACGTCAGGGCTGGAGAGATGGCTCAGTGGTTAAGAGTACCGGCTGCTCTTCCAAAGGCCCTGAAAACAATTCCCAGCAACCACATGGTGGCTCACAACCATCTGTAATGAGGTCTGGTGCCCTCTTCTGGCCTGCAGACATACACACAGACAGAATATTGTATATATAATAAATAAATAAATACTTTTTTTAAAAAAAAAATGCATGTCTGGGCCTCAGGGTTAGACCCAGGAGACAAGGAAGTTAGATGTGGGGACTTCTAGAGGTCAGGCATTTCAGTAGAGCAGAGTGTGTATTACAAAGAAGAGAATGTCTAAGTCCAGAATCCAAGACAACAAAGGAAGACAGAGCAAGGCTTGAGACTTCTGGTGGTTCTTCCAGGTGACAAAGATGAGGGCTCAACCCTTTGTTACTTTTCAGCTACAGAGTGTAAAGCTTAGCCAGCATCTTTCCCGAAGTGACCACAAGAGGGCAGATGAGGGATAGCAATGTCCCTAGTTAAGGGAAGAGTTCCAGCTCCAAGACTGGGGTTGAAGAGGAGGGTTGGTGGGGGAGGGTGATGGCGATATGCCGGGGTAATCTTTTTGAACACTGTGTAAAACGTGTGCCGCTGTTTTACTTCATCTCCCTAAGACACCCACTGCTTGGCTTAATGAACAGATGAATGGCCAATAGCTAGGTAGGAGGGATCAGTGAGACTTGCAGGCAGAGACAGAACTCTGAGAAAGAATCTGAGGTGGGAGGTTTGCCAGCCAGACACTAGGAAACCAGATGTATGGTACTGAGGAGGGGTAATGGGCCACATGGCAGAACAAAATTAATATAAACAGGTTAATTTAACTTTTAAAAGCTAGTTGGAAAAAAAGCTCAAACAAAGGCCAAGCTTTTCATAAAGACAAAGAAACAAATAAAACTCCCTGTCATCATTCAGGAGCTGACAGTCCAAAGAAAGACCAGCTACAGTGATAGTGGTGTTAGAAGTAGGGGTCATGTTTGCCTCATCCTCTCAGTATGGACATGTCCCTGTTGAGGTCTCTTAGAATTGCTGCCCCTGACCTAAGACTGTGATACCCCCTTGGACGGCCTTGTCACACCACACAGGTAGCTAAACATGGCATAAGCAAGCCTCACTGGCAACGTCTCCCTATACCCTGACTTTGCTGCCTGTCCCTCTGGTACCCACTCTGACTGTACTGCAGTGACAGAGTCTGCTACAATGCTTCTCTGAGCTTGTTTAACAGGCTGTGGGGTTAAGGTCTATTTGTTACATGCCATTCTTCATCGTGTCTTTTACACATGCAGGGCAGAAAAACACTTCTTCTTTTGGACTAGATCAGATGGCAAATCCAGTCACAAACCCTTCCTGTAACACTATGACAAAGAAGTGGTCAGACAGGGGTGGTTGTATGTATCTAAGTCCTAACTCAGACCCTGGGATTAAAGTAGGAGTGGGAGATCACCTATTAGAATTTTCAATTTGGTGTCAGGGCCCTGGTACACCACAGCAGACATTGTCAACAAGGCTTGCTTTGCTAGAATCCAGAGCTGAGAAAAAAGGAGGCCCAAGTTCGAGAGCAGAAACTTGCTTGTGCCCAGCTTAGGCCATCATCCTCATCCTTTGCTTACTTCTCCCAAAAGGATATACCTTCATGGGTGTCCACTCAATCCCCACTTCTTGGTTCATGGGGTATCCTGTCCAATATGCCAGGCTTCCCCTAAGGCCTAGCTGACCATCTCATCCAGATCAAGAAACACAAGCGATTCTAGTGTAGAGGGCTATACCACCCATAGATGTGTATGTTCCTGCCCTGTCAGCCTGTCTGATGTGAGCTTACCATTTTGCAGATGGACTTGGCCTCTTCAGAGAACTTGGGGGAGTATACCTCTTCAGTCTCCAGCACCCGGCGATCTACTTCTTCCCGCTTAACCTTTTCCTTGCGGCCTCGAAATGGTGACTGGCCCTCAATCATCTCATAGATGAGACAACCCAGACCCCAGTAGTCAGGGCTCAGGCCATATCGCTGGTTGTTCAGGACTTCTGGGGCTGAGGACAGAAGGAGGGGAGAAAAATGAGGGACAATAGGCAGCAAAATGCAGCCCAAGCACACAGGCCAGTGCTGCTCCTCATCTTAGCGGTACCCAAGGGTGATGTATTCTCACAGAAGGACTGCAGTTTTGGGCTGGGGCTACCTTCATTCAAACCCCCAACTTGAACCCAGCAGGTGTGCAAATACCGTTTTGTCTAAAAAACCTTCCTGGACATGATGCTTCATGTGCCCATGAGCTCTGAATGAGGTTTCAGAACTCTGATTGTGGAGCATGGAAATGTCTCCTCAGATAGATTACACACCAGTTTTCCCTACTTTGTACCCAGTGACAGGCCTTACTTCCACATACAGGATGCACTGCATACATAATTATTTCAATGAAGAAGGGTGGCCACCTAAATTAAAGATTATATTCAATCTACCTGAACTTCTAATCAATTCTTGGTAGATGGGTTTGCTGTTCTAGAGCACCTGAGTTTGATTCCCAGCACCCACATAGCAGCTCATGACCACAGGTGACTCCAGTTTCAGAGGATCCAACCTCTTCTGGCCTGTGGGGAACTAGGTACACAGAAGGTACACAGACCCATATACATAAAATATTAAAAATAATTTTTAAATTTCTTACTGTATCTTTCCTACCACTTTGATAAAAATGACACACAAACTCACCATAGAAGTATGAAACAGATAGCTACATGTCTTGACGACAGTCAGAATGAAAAGTACAGGACCTGGGTAGAAGGCAACAGGTCCCTAGCCTAGAGTTTTCAGGGAAACCCTACACCCCAGAGTTACTGGGGATACATACACAAGGAATGTGAAAGGAAGCAAAAGATGGTCCTAATTGGTAGGAGATTCTAGGAGTTTAGCTCCAGGTCTATTCCCAGCATGTTAGTCTTGGAACAGGCTGAGAGGAGGCAGGGTGGTCCCTACTTAGAACTATGCCAGTGGACACATGACAGAGACTATGTGTGAACAAAGCATTCAGAACTGTGTCCAAAAGGAGAGCAATACAAATGTGTAAATAGATTTCCAGGCAGGCACTCAACAAGTGTATCTTTATCTCTCTGCCTATCTCCCCTTATGTCCATTCATCATCATCCATCCACCCATCTATCATCCATATATCCATCCATTCATCCCTTATCCATCTATTTGCCATATATCCCTCAGATCTCTCAAATATAACTATAAGAATTCACATGGTCACATATACACATACTCACACAAACATCTCACAGGTTGCCGCATGTTATGTAGTGTGAAAAACGCCATCTAGTACCAGGGACAATGTATGGAATCTCACCAATCATCTGCAGGTACAGGCCTGTGTAGAAGGCAACAGGTCCCTAGCCTAGAGTTTTCGGGGAAACCCTACACCCCAAAGTTACTGGGGATACATACAAAAGGAATGTGAAAGGAAGCAAAAGATGGTCCTAATTGGTAGGAGATTCTAGGAGTTTAGCTCCAGGTCTATTCCCAGCATGTTAGTCTTGGAACAGGCTGAGAGGAGGCAGGGTGGTCCCTACTTAGAACTATGCTTGGAAACATGATAGGCTCCTCTAATTTTAGAGCACTTCTTCTTTAAAAAATTGTTTTTATTGAGTTACATATTTTTCTCCTCCCATCCTCCTTTCCCTTCTGCCCTCTCCCATGGTCCCTATGCTTCAAATTTACTCCAGAGATCTTGCCTTTTTCTATTTTCCATGTAGATTAGATCCATGTTTGTAACTCTGTTGTCTAGGATCTCGGGGATTGTGAATTGTAGGCTGGTTTTTCTTTGCTTTATGTCTAAAAGCCACTTATGAGTAAGTACATATGATATTTGTCTTTCTGGGTCTGGGTTACCTCACTCAATATGTTGTTTTCTAGATCCATCCATTTGCCCGCAAATTTCAAAATGTCATTATTTTTCTGCTGTGTAGTACTCCATTGTGTAAATGTACCACATTTTCCTTATCCATTCTTCAGTTGAGGGGCATTTAGGTTGTTTCCAGGTTCTTGATGCCATGACATAATTGAGCACATGTCCTTGTGGTACAGTTGAGCAACCTTTCAGTATATACTGGCATTGCTGGGTCTTGAAGTAGGTTGATTCCTAATTTTCTGAGAAGTCACCATACTGATATCCAAATGGACTGTACCAGTTTACACTCCCACCAGCAGCAAAGCAGGAGTGTTCCTTTTACCCCACATCCTCTACAGTATAAGTTGTCATCAGTGCTTTTGATCTTGGACATTCTTAAAGGTGTAAGATGGAATCTCAGAGTTGTTTTGATTTGCATTTCTCAGATGGCTAAGGATTTTGATCATTTCCTGAATGATCATTTTAGATTCCTCTGTTGAGAGTTTGTTTACGTCTGTACCCCATTTTTAATGAATTAGATGACCATTTTCTTCAGTTCTTTGTATATTTTAGAGATCTTTGTATATTTGTTCGATGTGGGGTTGGTAAAGATTTTTTTCCAATTTTGTAGGCTGCCGTTTTGTCTTGTTGACCATGTCCTTCACTTTACAGAAGCTTTTCAGTTTCAGGAGGTCCCATTTATTAATTGTTGCTCTCAGTGTCTGTGCTACAGGGGTTATATTTAGGAAGTGGTCTCTTGTGCCAATGAGTTCAAGCATACTTGTTACTTTCTCTTTTATGAGATTTAGTGTGGTTGGTTTTATGTAGAGGTCTTTGATCCATTTGAACTTCATTTTTGTGCATGGCGAAAGATGTGGATCTATTTTCATTCTTCTATAGGTTGATATCCAGTTATGCCAGCACCATTTGTTGAATATGCTTTCTTTTTTCCTTTGCTTCTTTGTAAAAAACAAACAAACAAACAGGTGTTTGTAGGTGTGTGGATTGATATCTGGGTCTTTGACTTGGTTCCATTGGTCCTCCGGTCTGTTCTTATGCCAAAACCAGACTCTTTGCAGTACTGTAACTCTGTAGTAGAGTATAAAGGCAGGAATTGTGATGCCTCCAGAAGTTCCTTTATTGTACAGGATTGTTTTGGTTGTCCTGGGGTTTTTGCTTTTCCATATGAAATTGAGTATTATTCTTTCCAGGTCTGTGAATAATTTTGCTAGCATTTTGATGGGCATTGCATTGAATCTGCAGGGTTTTTTTTGTAAGAGTGACATTTTTATGTTACTATCTCTGGAGAAAGGGCTGTCACATGCACAGCAGGAAGGGAAAGTCAAGGAGGGAGCTACTTCTGATGGAGACAAAAAAAGGGAAGAAATCACTCCCTGGGCATTTTTCAAAAAGATGGTGACACCAAAGAAGTGGGTCTAAAGACTTTCTGAGAGTGACAAGGCAGAAGAAGTGGACAAAGTCAAGAGTGCCACATTGTTGTCCACAGAAAGTCAGGAGATGCCATGTAGCCTCACCAGAGACAGATGCCAAAACGTTAGCTGGTAAGCCAAAGACACATGGTGATACACAGATTAACAGAAATGGATTAAGATGTGAGAGTTAACCAATGAGAAGTTAGAACTAATGGGCTAAGCAGTGATTTAATTAATACAGTTTCTGTGTGATTATTTCAGGTCTAAGCTAGCCAGGAGGCCAGGAACCAAGAAGTGGTCTCCCTTCCTCAAACACCTACCTAAGAGCATGGGAGATCTTTCCATTTTCTGGTGTCTTCTTCATTTTTTTTTCTTCAAATATTTAAAGTTCTTATCAAAAACTTACTCTGTTGTAGGAGGCTGCATGTTTGTTCCCAGCTGCTCAGCCCCAAAGTAACCACAGAGAAACTGTATTAATTAAATCACTGCTTGGTCAGTTACTTAAGTGTATTGCTAGCTAGCTCTTACATCTAGAATTAATCAATCTCCATTATTTTATATTTTACCATGAGGCTCGTGACCTACCAGCAAGCTTCCAGCATATCTGGCTACTCCATGACTTCTGCTTGACTCCGCCTTCTTTCTCCCAGCATTCAGTTTACTTTTCCCTGCCTAGCTCTACTCTTCCCTATCTCACAGGCCAAACCAGCTTCTTTATTCATTAACCAATAAAAGTAACAAAGACAGAACCCCCCACATCATTTCCCCTTTTCTGTTTAAATGAAAAGGAAGGTTTTAATTTTAACATAGTAAAATTACATATAACAAAATAGGTATCAAACAAGAATTATGGTTATAATATTTATATATACTTTATCTTTTATCATAACTAAAAAACTATAATTATAACTATATATTCTTCAACTCCATCAAAGACTCCAGAAGGATATAATATTACCTAAGTAAACAGAAAGTACATTGTAAACAACTTCCAAAACTCTAGAATTTACAGAGACTTCTTGCTGTCTGGACAGTCACCCAAATTTCTTCTGTATCGTTGGGGCATCCATCTTCACACTACAGGCCCATAGTATCCAGCACACCTTTCCACAAAACAGGAAATTTCAAAGACAGTTCCATCTATATTGGCAGTTTGTCACTTTCTTCTGTGTCCTGCAGAATGTCTGGCAGGAACCGCGAAGAATGATCTCACCTTTAGGCAAGTTTAACAGTCATTTCTCTGTGGGTCCTGTATGTCAGTTCATATAGCATACCATCAAGCAGTCCAGGCAAGAGCAGTTTCTTGCCCAAACAGCTAACAAACTCCATGAGGAGCCTCTTCAATGCCCATCATCTTCTTGAAGTGATTGGTGCTGCCAGGAGCAGATGTGTCTCATTGTCATGAAAAGTCCTAAGTTCTTAAACATTTTAAATGCGATATTCTGTAGTCTTTGAAAGGGTTGAAGAATGCCTATCCATCTGAAATACATCTCTGTACATCTAGAAAACCTAACTAAAACGACTACAAGCTTGACTATCATGGAAGACTATCTATTAACCTATATTTCTTATACATTACATTTTTAAATGAGCTGCACAAACACAACACCTTAATCAAAAGCAGAAATATATATATATATATATATATATAGTTTCCCTGCCTATCTCTACTCTGCTCTATCACACAGGCCAAGCCAGCTTCTTTATTCATTAACCAATAAAAGCAACACATAGAAGGACCTCCCACATCAGTTCTTCCTCTTGCTTCCTTAGAGTGAGTGACTCCTAGATATTTTATGTTACTGTGGTTATTATGAAGGGTTATGGTCCTCTGATCTCTTTCTCAGCCCATTTATCATCTGTGTAAAGGACTATTGATTTTTTTCAAGTTAAACCTGTATCCTGCTACATTACTGAAGGTGTTTATGAGTTGTAGAAGTTCCTTGGTAGAATTTTTGAGGTCACTTATGTAAACTATCATATCATCAGCAAATAGTGAGCGTTTGACTTATTTTCCAATTTGTATCCCCTTGTTCTCCTTTTGTTGTCTTATGGTTCTAGCTAGAACCTCAAGAACTATATTGAATAGATATGGTGAGAGTGGGCAACCTTGTCTTGTTCCGGATTTCAGTGAGATCACTTTGAGTTTCTCTCCATCTGATTTGATGTTGACTGTAGGCTTGTGTATATTGCCTTTATTATGTTTAGGTATGTTCCTTGTATCCATGCTTTCTCGAAGACCTTTATCATGAAGAGATGTTGCATTTTGTCAAATGTTTCTTCAGCGTCTAATCAGAAGATCATTTTTTTTTCCAGTTTATGTGGTGGACCACCTGGATTGATTTTCGTATGTTTAACCATCCCTGCATCTCTGGGATGAAGGAGACTTGGTGATGGTGGATGATTTTTCTGATGTGTTCTTGGATTTGGAGTGCCAATATTTTATTGAGTATTTTTGCATCAATGTCAATGAGTGATATTGGTCTGTAATTCTCTTTCTTAATAATGTCTTTGTGTGGTTTGGATATCAGGGTAATTGTAGCCCCATAGAAAGAGTTTGGCGAGGCTGGAGAGATGGCTCAGTGGTTAAAAGCACTGACTGCTCTTCCAGAGGACCCAGGTTCAATTCCCAGCACCCACATGGCAACTCACAACAGTCTGAAGATCCAGTTGTAGGGGACCTGTCACCTTCACACCAATGCACATAAAATAAAGTTAAATAAACCATAAAAATATTTTTAAAAAATGAGTTTGGAAATGATCCTTCTGTTTCTGTTGTGTGGAACAAGTTGAGGAGTACTGGTATTAGTTCTTTGAAAATCTTGTAGAATTCTGTGCTGAAACCATCTAGCCCTAGGCTTTTTTTGGTTGGGAGACTTTTGATGCATGTTTCTATCTTTAGCAGTTATAATTTGTTTAATGTGCTTATCTGGTCTTGATTTAATTTTGATAAGTGATATTTATCCAGAAAATTGTCCATTTCCTTTAAGTTCTCCAATTTTGTGGAGTATAGGTTTTTGAACTATGACCTGATGATTCTCTGGATTTCTTCCATGTCTGTTATGTCTGATTTTCTGATTTTGTTAATTTGGATATTCTCTTTCTGCCTATTGATTAGTTTGGATAAAAGTTTGTCTATTTTGTTGATTTTTCTCGAAGAACGAACTCTTTGTCTCATTGATTCTTTGTATTGCTCGCTTTGCTTCTTTATTGTGATTTCAGCTCTCAATTTGATTATTTCCTTCTGTCTAGTCTTCCTGGGTGAATGTTTCATTTTGTTCTACAGTTTTCAGGTGTTTTGTTAACTCACTAGTGTTGGGTTTTTCCACCTTCTTTTGTGTAGGCATCTAGTGCTATGACCTTTCTTTCCCCTTAACACAGCTTTCATTGTATCTCATAAATTCAGGTGTGTTGTGTGGTCATTTTTCTTGAATTGTAGGAAGTCTTTAATTTCTGCCTTTATTTCTCCCCTGAACTATTGATGATTCAGATGAGCATTGTTTAATTTCCATGTGTTTGTGGGATTTCAGGAATTAGTGTTGCTATTGAATTCTAATTTTAAGCCATGGTGATCTGATAAGATACATGATATTATTCCAATTTTTTTTTATCTGTTAAAGTGTGTTTTGTTACCTAGTATGTACTCAGTTTTTTGAGAAGGTTCCATGAGGTGCTGAGAAGAAGGTATATTCTTTTATGATTGGATAGAATGTTCTATAGATGTCTATTAAGTTGCTCTGCAATCTCAGATGTCGTTAGGGCCTGCTGCCACAGAGGTTGCTTGCTTGGGGCTGCTCCCACTGAGGTCATTGCCGGCTCAGGTCGGCTCCTTTGGTGGTTGCCAATTCATGCCCACCCGGTATGCAGAGGTCTCTGGCTTGGGCCTGTTCCCTCAGCTCCCCCGCCTGTTCCGTGAAGGTCGTTGTCTCAGGCCTGCTTCAGCAGGAGGGTACTGGCCCAAGCCTGTTCCCATGGAGGTCTCTGCCTCAGGCCTGCTCCAGCTGAGGTCACTGGTTCAGGTCTGATAATAAGGAGGTCACTGGCTCAGGCCTGTTCCCACAGAGGTCTCTGACTCAAGCATGCCTGCCCCTATGGTTGCTCCCTTGTACCTGCTCCTGTGGCAGTCTCAGAGCTCTTCTTAATGACCACATTCTTCTCAGAGGTCTCCCCAAAGAGTATTGACCTGATACTTCTTCTAGGTAGGTCCTTCTTCAGCAAGAGCTCCCCTAAAATGCTAGTGTCAGGCTCTGGTCCAAATCCCCAGGATGACTTGTCTTTGAGACTTAGGTTGGCTTGTGGTAGGGGGTTATAGAGATCTCAGTTTAGGTTACACCTTGGGTCCCACCTGATTGGGCCTCCTACCAAGCATCCCTATGGAAAATCAGCACAATACTTCTAAACAGCAAAACAAGAGGAGACAAGAAGACTTTTAAGTGATGGCCTTGGGTACGCTCAGTTCCGATGGGCACAAAGTATTACTCACCCATGTAACCAACAGTGCCCACCCGGCCACGGATAAGGTCTCCTTCAGGGATCTTCACGGCCAGTCCCAGGTCTGAGATCCGAATGTGGCCTGTTGAGGACAGCAGGGTCAATGGGTTCCTAAGGTCACATGAACACCCTGGTCAAGGACACAGACACACAAGGCCTCTGTGCAATGAAGATGTGACCTCAGCCTGCTCTTACAGGGTAACCATGTAACCTTGGAAGACTATAGGTGAGATGTGTAGAAATTACACATAATGAGGGAAACATTAATAAAAAAAATGCAGAAGGATTCTTGGACAAGGCTGGTCACTGACTGACCTATTGCATTTAATGTCCCAAGAGGCTTTCTGGAAGGCTGAGGTCACAGAGTTTAAAATATCCTGGCTGACTCTCAGATTGCTTCACAGGAAAAATATGAAGTTCTTGACATTTTGCAACAATTTGCTTAAGGGGAAAAATTGTAAAGCAATTCGAGAAGCCACTCCCTGCCTTCCTGATTGGTCTTTAGAGTTTTTTTTTTTTCCCTCAAAGAGATGGAGAAATGAGAAGAGCAAGATCTGGCCTGGAATCTGAGTTCAGAGTCCAAACTGGCCCCAAGGCCCATGCAGCAGAGTCATGGTTACATTTCACACTCAGGAAGGAGCACATGCCCTTGTCCATAAATGCCTGTCAGGCCTGAGTATCTCAGATGGCCTTCAGCTTTGTGGCACATAACAGGAAAGGGGAAGAGAGTATATGAGTACCAGTGATGGACCTCCCCTGTGGGACTTCAGTGTGAGTAGTTCAGAGGATGCACTGTGGCCTGGACCTCTCAGAGGATCCTGTGCTCCTTGTTCCTCTACACACAGCTCTCTCCAAGTCACCAAACTGGGAAAGGGGGGGTGCTATGTATCCCAGGAATATGCAGGAGACTTGGTAGTATCTTTGTCATTATCAGGCTGGCCTGAGTCTCAGGCTTATTATATGTAAGATGGATACTTGGATGCCACCTGTCCCTCTGTGGCAGGAAGAACTAGGAAAACCTAGTTAGGTACATGAGAAACTACTCTGTAGGTATAAGGGATTGAGCTGCATGAGGAAATATTACCCACATGCTTATACCCAAGGGCAAGTACAATAAGAGTACACAGCTAATGACATGTTCACAGCTGGCTGGAGTCCACAGGCTGTTTTCTATGGGCCATCACGTAGTACCCTCACTATACAATCCTCTTCACAGTGTCCATTACAGTCCTGATATTTCTGTTTCACAAACAGGACAAGAAGCAGGACAAGTGGCATGGATGTCCAGCACTACCAAAAACCTCCAAATATTTGCTTCTTTGCTTTTGGTCATCACTTTCTGTCACTGACACTGGCTCTGATGTCACAGTCAGCTGAGTTACACTACTTCACAAAAAAGGATCCTCCCTCAGGCCCAGGAGTAAGGAATAGAAATGGGGTCTTCTGCCCTATGGATCCCCAACCCTTTCCATGGTCCTGGTCTAACCCCCTCCATTCCTGAGAGTGTCTGCAGGCCCTTGCTCTGGGTAACTTGGGGCATTAGCCTCAGACACTGTAACGGAAAAAGCCCCCATCTTCCAGTCCCTGACTTACCATAATCATCCAGCAGGATATTCTCTGGTTTCAGATCTCTGCAGAGTGAAAACAACAGGCATCTGAGCATGGCCATTCCAGGCAGCAAGGACACACTGCATCTGAGCTGATCCTCTGGTGTTAAACAGGCCCGGGGCGACAAGATATATGCCTCCCACCTCTGGGTTGAGATACTCTGGTGTCTATGGGTCAAGACCATTGTCAGATCATTTCTCTCCTCCCAATAATTTAACACAAATGCTGAAGTTTGCCATTGGCTTCTTCTCTTTCCTACAGAGTAACTAGGAGGTTAGAAAAGACCAATTCTAGTGCTTATCCTCACACAGGTGGGTCCATGGGGCAGAGGACACTGGCTAGTATGGCCAGAGACTCCCTGGAGGACTGGGAACACATGATATCATGGAATACCCTGTAGGCAGAGCAGGTCCTAGAAATAAACAAAGAGAAGACTCCAAGACCAGAGCACCAGTGCTACCATTAGGAAGAAAGCTGTATGGTAAAGATGGCCCAGAGGAAAGATGCCTATGGAAGAGGTCCCAGGAGGCTGGCATATCTCCTAGGTCCTACTGTGTCAAAGCCCAGGATTAAGATCAGGCAGAAGCCACAGCTGCTAGTGGTGCTGCTTCATCTTATCCACAATGTCTCAATTCACTGACAGGATCTTGCTTATAAAGAGTAACTTTTGCCTTCCCCAGAGAGGGGAACACACAGAAGACTGGATATCCCAGTGAAAGCTGGGTGAAGTTGTAGCTTAGATTGGGATGTGCAACCCCACTGTTACATGCCAGGGCTGTCAAAACTGGAATCTGGATGGAGGCTCCAGTTCTACACCAGCCAGCTTTGTTTGTTTAACTGA
Organism: Dicrostonyx torquatus; assembly: GCA_028555095.1. Taxonomy (NCBI): domain Eukaryota; kingdom Metazoa; phylum Chordata; class Mammalia; order Rodentia; family Cricetidae; genus Dicrostonyx; species Dicrostonyx torquatus. Next base: position 2,808,616 of record JAQHUG010000265.1, on the reverse strand, counting down.
TGGCAGCTGTTCTCACAGGAAGTGGTTCATATACCCAAATCCTGAGCAGTCTCACCAAATGAGATGGGTATTGCGTACCCTTCTTTATTACAAACCGGCTTTGCTGCCTTTTATTATTTACATGGGTTTCTTTTGATGTGCTAACATTTCCAAATAAAGGTAAGAAGTCTCAACTCAAGAAACCAGTGGCAATGGGTTGGAAACATCAGATTGCCAGGAACCATGGGCCAAGATCAAATCCACAGACAATCTAGGGCAGGAAGAACAAGGAGGAATACCTTAGGTCAGTGGCTCTCAATCGTGAATTGCGACCCCCTTGGTATAGAATGACCCTTTGAAAGAAGAGGTACCCTAAGACCATCAAAAATCATATATATTAACATTATGATTTATAACAATAGAATAACTACACTTAGGAAGCAACAATAAAATAATTTTATGATTGGGGTCACTACAATATGAGGAAGTGTATTAAAAGGTTGCAGCACTAGGAAGTTTGGGACTTACTGCCTTAGGTCTTTCCTGCTGTAGAGGAAGGGAAGTTGGGACTCTAGAGTCTGTCCCCCAACATCCCACCACCCTTTTAAGTGAAAGGCAATTAAAGAGGTTTTTTTAGCTCTTAGGGTAACTCTTTTGACTTCTTACTATAGTAATAATAATTTAAAAAAAAGAACAGAATTATAGGCAAGGGCTATCATTTGGGGCAGGAGTTCTCAGGAACATTCTTTATTGCTTCTAAAATCCTCTTGGGTTCTAAAGATAATCTTTACTCAGAAATCCCATGTAGAGTCAGGAACTGAATGTGTGGGTGCCAGGGATGTCTGTGAGGACTGACAGTATCCCATATGCTGGCAGTGCCCGGGGTAGAGCTCCTATCGTGAGTCCTTACCTTTCAGAAGCTTATGACAGTTTTTTTTTTTTTAAGACACATAGTGGTGGAAATCAATTTGCTACAAAAGCTAGATTACAGTGGGTCCCTTGAGAAATGTAATGCACCTGGCCAATACCAAAACAGCAGCCCCTTCTTCTGAATACATAAGGGAATAATTCAATATTTGCTCAAAATGCAGGAGGGGTGACAGAAGAGATGGGTCAGTGGTTGAGAGTACTTAAAACTCTTCAAAAGGACCAGAGTTTGGCTTCCAGCATCCATATCAAAATGGTTCACAATCACCTGTAATCCCAGCTCCAGGGGAGCTACTGACCCTTCTGGATTCAGCAGGCAAACTCACAAACACATGTAAATTTAAAAAATTAAAATCTTTTTTAAAAGTACAGGAGAGGCAATGGAGTTTTTCAAAATCCTGTGCACTAGGGGAGAACATGAAGTGCTGTTCACTGTGAGAAGCATCTTGGTACGGGGCTCTATAGAGTCCAGGCCACTGAACCTTGGTAGCTCAGTCCCTTGTTCTGATGTGAATGTGGGTCTCTGGCTCTATCTCCATCCATCATGCGAAATTTCTATGGTGACGATTAAGATATTCAACAAAGCAACTATGGGGCAAGTTCAGTTCAGGCACCCACTCCTCTGCTGCCCAGGTACCTAGCTGGGAGATCCCTGTGAATACCTGGGATCCCCTCTAGAGACAAGTCTCTTGCAAATCTTAGAATAACTCCTGTTAATGTAGATATCTTATTCCCTTCAGGCCATTGTGATGTTAAGATGGGGGGAAGTGAAAGTTAGGATAGGCTCAAGATTGGGTGGGGCAGGTCATGTGGCAATGTGATACCCTTAAACAGTGACTCTTCCCACATCTTACTGGGCCTGATTCAAGATAGCCACCAGGATCCACTGAGCATCCCTGGGTGCTAGGTAATGGGGTGGTGGTCATAGTCTCTCCTTCGAGGAGGAATCTGGAGAATATTATTTTATAAGTTTGGCTTCTCTAATCATTAGAGGCCAGAAACAGCATAAGGAGAGAGGTCTATTTCACTCGGGTTCCTGGGAGCCCTGGACTATTGTTGGAGGGGTGTGAGGGCCCAGCCATACCCTGGGATCACTGCTCACCTATAGACAGTGTTCTCACGGTGTAAGTCTTCCAGGCCACAGAGGATCTCAGCTGCGTAAAACAAGGCTCGCTCTTCTTCAAAGCCAGGGTTGCCCATGTTGTAGATGTGAAACTTCAGATCACCCCCATTCATGATGGTCAAGACCAGGCACAGTGCATCTTTGGTCTCATAGGCATAGGCCAGGTTGACCTGTGAACACAAGAGCAGCACTATGATAAGGTCACAGCAACTGTCACTGACTAGGACTCCCTTCTCTTGGATCATCAACACTAGGAGGTAGAGGGGAGTGGAAGGGACAAAGCAGCTCATACCCTGTGCCTAGTTCTCCCCTCACTGACCCTGCCTGCTTTCCCTCACAGCCAGCAAAGAACTCATGCTCAGATCTTCTGACAAGTGGCTCAAAGCAAAGGGCTGAAAGGGACATGGGCAGATAGAACCCTGAGCTTCCAACAAGTCTACAAGGATGATGACAGCTTCCAAACTACAAAAACATGTGCATACATTAGTTTGTTAAAACCGGATGTTGCCTAGTTGACTGGTCAGAAAAGCAAAGCATAGTAGCCCTTTATGCTGTAGGAGGGGCAGTAAGGGCCTGGCAAAAAATCTTCTACGAAAAATATGTCAACAGATGTGGATCTGGTGGATTCCAGATACCTACGATGTAGAGAATGAGGCAGGAGGTGCCTGGTTAAGGCAACTTACACTCTGCTGTAGTCTCCACTTTGGGAATTTGTACAAATGAAATCAGCCACTGATGGACAGGATGGGGATAGGCTGGAGCATAAAACTTGGATGTAAACATCAGGAAGAATAGGGGTTATTTCTAAGGAAAGGAGACAATCTGGTAGTAGAGATGGCATGAGTACTGGGTTCTATCGCCAATGGCTGGAGCTGACCCTCTTCCCTCTACACCTGCCCAGGTGAGCCCCAGGAAGGCTCCAGGAGGAGTGTCATGGTTTCAGTGAATAGTCTTTAAAGGTCCACATGTTGAAGAACTAGGCAGGACCCACAGTGGTGCTACTAGGAGATGAGAGGAGAGGACCTTAGGTCATTGGGGGTGGCCTAGAAGGGGACAGTGAGACCTGACAAACTCTTGTCTCTCAATTCTACTTTGTTTATGGTGTAAATCCTGCAATAACAGGACTATTTGATGTTGGACAAGAAGCTCCAGAATTGTGAGCCAAAATAAATCAGTGTTTTTTATTAGTTAAGTGTCTCAGGTATTTTGTTATACTGACAAATGTTGACACCAAGTATTATTGTGGGAACTCTGCCACAGATAGTGGATGGAACTCACTTAAGGAAGGTGTAGTCATCAAAACCAATGGACCTTGAAGATGTGCCAGACCAGGCTTGTCAGACATACCATGCTTTTCTGAGCAGGACCCACCAGCACCCCTGTCACATCCAGCATCACGATGATGCCACATCCAGCATCTGTGTGATGCCGATGGCTCCTGATAGTATCAAAGGCCATATCGACGCCAGGGGTCTGGGCTGCCACCTGGAACCATGCTAATTTGGGTGGCCTGCATTGCCAACTGAGGTGATGTTTAAGGTAATCATCAGTCTGACTACAGGGCAAAGCCAGTTCAGGCACCTTCTCCTCTGTTGCTTAGGGTCTTAGCTGGGGTCATCCTTGTGGATTCTGGGAAGTTTTCTAGAGCCAGGCTTCTTGCTAACCCCAAAATGGCTCCCTCAATTAAGATATCTCTTTCCTTTCTCTCATATCTGTCCTTCCTCCATCTCAACTATTCTTTTCCCTCAAGCTCTCCCCAATCCTCCCTTCTCCCTTCCACTTCCCCTTCCTTTCTTCCTTCTACCTACCCTTTGCCCCTATGCTCCCAAATTTTGTCAGGCGATCTTGTCTGCTTCCAATTTCCAGGTGGATCTATATATGTTTTTCATTGGGTTCACCATATACCTCCATACTCCCCAGCCTCTTGTGCCTCATCCTGAGATGACTAGCTGTGACCAGTGGATTATGGGTGGAAGCATGGAATACCTAATCAAGCAGGGACAGTGAGAGGTCCCAACAGAGACCCCCCAGCATTCTTTCCTAGCTTTGGTTAAGGTAGTCAGTAAGTGAAGAGGGTGGGTCAACCTGACTGGACTTGATGTGGCTGAAAAATAAGCTTTTGTTGTGTCTAGCTAATTAAAGTTAGGGCTAATTTATTACTTGGGCAGAGTCTTGTCTAGACTGACCTGGAGGCATACAAACAAAATAGCACCTCTCTAGGAAACTCCACCAGGATGGTCTCCACCACAGTAAAACCAGACAACAGCATCCGTAGAACCCAGAGATCCTTGTCTGGGTCGATAGTAATCTTGGTTTGTTCACTGAGGAGTTTGTTTATAAGGTGGCCTTGGAGAACGGGGACTCACTTCATTGGAGGACCATCATTCCTAGCAAGGGAAGGAAGTCCCAGTCACCACAAGAGTGGGCCTGTGGCTGGGCCCTGAACACTCACCACAAACTGGCTGTTGACTTTCTCAAGAATCTGCTTCTCATTGAGTGCCATGGACTCTCCTTTCCTCTTTTTGATCCTCTTCTTCTCTAAGCGTTTGCAAGCATACATTTTACCTGTGGCCCGAACCTGGCAGGCACAGACCTGCAGTAGAAGCAGACACTAAGGTCATAGGATACTGAAGTGGTTTACCCAACTCCAAGGCCAGGATGTCAGGTCTCTGGAGCTGGAGCTGGTGGGTCCAAAGCTAGCAGGTTTGACCTGTGGTTGTTGGAGATCAGGACATCTGGCTCTGTACCCAGTGCTGCCTGGACTCTGTCTTCATGAACTAGCTCTAAGATTCCTCCTCCCCTGAGAAGGCTCCTGGCCTTGAAGATACTGAAATGACCACGGAATAAAGCCAGGTGATTGGCTGAGGCTTCAAGTGCTACCCCTGATCCCCACATCAGGTACAAGTGAGTTTTTTCCTGCCAGCCAGAAGAGTTTTTTTTGGGGAGTACAATGAAAGAAGACCTTCACAAACCCTAACTTTACAATTCAGAGAAATGGGAAGAGCATTGAGAGTTTAGCACCAGTTCTTTCTTTACTGGTTGTGTGACCTTGCCTAAGTCACCAGTCTTTTCTGAACAGTTTTTCTTGGCTCCAAAATGGAAACAAGGATGACCTCAAATATTGAGAAGATCACGTAGTATTATTAAATCTCAATTCCTGTAACAAGATACACTAGCAGTGTCACCTGGACCCCTCATTGGCCAAGGCTGTTCAGTGCCCTCATACCTTGGGTTCCTCAAACGCAACCCAGGGGACCCATCCTTTCCCTTGACGCCACCACTTGGGTTTGGCTGGAAAGAACTTCCACTTCACCTGCCCTCACAGCTCTTGTCACTCTCCTTTCTCTCTCACATATATGTCAGCACCCAGGCCAGACCCCTTGCTACCAGACCTCTCTGCTAGCAGAGGGCCAGGGCAGAACAAGAAGATCCTTCTGAAAGCTCTATTGATCTAAAAGGGGTGAGGAAAGGGAGCAGAGGCCCAGACCCTTCAAGGAAGATTTCGACTCACCTCTCCAAAGCCCCCCTTGCCTAGCACTCGGTACTGCCGGAAAGTATTTTTGGTCACTGGTTGCCTGAAAAATATCAAAAATCTGACATTGATATCCTGAATGTAAGATCTAAGACCCATCAGAAACAGATAAGGGTGGCTGGCAAGGAACAAGCCAAGGACACACAATGCCTTCCTCTGAGCTGTACTACAGACTCAGACCTTTGGCTCCGGATCCTGGGTAGCTATGGGCTGAGCCACCCTGGCTTGCTCAGAAGGACAGAGAGAAGGTTTGGAAGAATAAGCCCACAGTACTTAACCAGGTTAAGTCAGGACTCCTCTCTGGAGGAATTCAGTCCAACCCAGGCAACTAAAGGCTCCCTAGTTGCTACCCTTCCACAACATCCCTTTGCTCTCTCCCAAACCTACAGTCTGTGACCAGACCCAAAAGGGAACTCTGCTTCATATGGTATGTGCGTGTACATATATGTGTGTGTGTATGGCAGAGGCCACATAAGAACACACAGATCTCCCCACACCTGTAGAGCTCAGTTTGCCCAGCAGGTGCCCATACTTGCTATTCTAGGCACTCATGAGTGAGTGCACCTTGCTTAGAGCAAATGTTGCTGGCTATAGGTCTGTTTCAGGTACTCTGTGATCATCAGCTCTTAAACGTTCCTTCACAGGGACTGCTTTGCTATATTTCCATCCATCCAGGACACTAGAATACCATGAATGGCCAAAGAAGTGGTGATAAAATACCCATCATTTTCTGTCTTCAGCTTCCCAGTTTAATGAGCAAGAACCATTTAACATGTCTGATCAGCCAGGATTTCTGATCAAAAAGCATGAATGATATTCCCAAACAGATGATAAATAAAGTCATCTAGCTTTTGTCAAGAACTCCAGGGTGAAAAGCTTGTTTTTACCCCTGTCCTGGTTGGCAAGCACAAGGGCTATATCCTCTCTCTCTCTCTCTCTCTCTCTCTCTCTCTCTCTCTCTCTCTCTCTCTCTCTCTCTCACACACACACACACACACACACACATACACCATGCCCTATAAAATTCCTGAGCAGGACAGGGGCTAGAGGAGACTGAACTCGGTCAAAGAACTGGATCCATTTGAGGAGGAGGACTGACAAGCTCTCAGCAACTCTGGAACATTCATACCCTCTAAAAAGCTTTCTTGCTGACAGGCTTATATCTCAGTAAAATTGACTTTTCACACTACAACTGCCCTTGGGACAACCCTGAAGACTCAGGGAACTCCAGTGTCCCAGGTCTCCAGTTAATGTGTGTGTGACACACTTTTCTCTTTGCTTATCCTCATTAGATGCACAGGGCACCATGTCACAGAAACCCTCAGTACCTGGCTTCCTACTTAGCACTAGAGCATCTCAGGTGTTCAGAGAAGCCTACTAAGAGCTAGCATCTGACACAGGACAAGAAGCCTTTCCTACAGCCACTGCATAAGGGCAGAAAATTTTATATTGGCATAACCGTTTACAATGCATGGAGAATAAACAGTCAGTTACCACTATTGCAGAGGTCCTCTACTATAAAAATGATTGTTCTGCCATTTTCTAGGAAATTTTTTGTTAACCCTGGGAGGGAAAATTCCCCTTAATATTTCAATAATACAGTTTAAATATGTCATGATTGAGGGGGAAACGTTGGAGATGTGGGGTGCCATCAGTGATGTGGGGCATTCCTAATCTAGGATCCTATCTTATTGGCTCTAAGAACTTAGCACCTTCCAAAGTATATTCTTAACTTTGTAGTAATCAAAATGTCCATTTCATGAACCTAGTGCAGATAAATACAAAGAAAGCCAGTGGTCACAGCCAAGAGTCAATTAGAATTAGACTGCTGGGTAGAATGAGAACCAAGGGCTTGAAAGATGTATTCAGATTCTGCCCTTCGCCAGTTCTTTGCTGTGTAGCCTAGAGCTGACCCACCAAACTCTCTAGGCCTTACATCTTCGATAAAATGGATTTAATGAGAAGGAAAATGTATCTATACCAAAGCTTCTCATAAGCTGCTGTGGTAGTAGATGTCATTATTTGTAATAAAGAATAGGGCTGTTCTGAGGATTTTCAAGCTGACCACACTTATAGCTAGATGTGCCTTGCTTGTGGTGAGTGTTGTCATTATTTGAATGTAAACCATATCCCCAAAGTTTGTATGTTGAAAGCTTGGATTCCAGTGCTGCCATGAACAAAGGTGACCTGGTCAGGTCATTCTCACTGGTCAGGATAGAAAAACAGTGGCTTTAAGCAGGTTGCTTTCATGAAGAGCGTTCTGAAGTATGCATAGAAGACGGGTCTTCTCTGGGGCCTGGAGATGGCTCCTGGCCCATAGCCTTTAACTATCTGTGAGGAACTTGGCCCATGAGTGCTGTACATGTACAGTCCACAATAATAATAATATGGCTTCCTTCTCTGAGTATGGAGCATACCACTGGGATGCTAAGCTTCTGTGGAAGGGACTCCTGACCTGAGAGGGCACTTCTATTCCCAGTCTATCCAGGAATGCTTTAAGCCAGGTATATACTCTTGATAATCATAAAATGAGGCTGGAATATTTCTCCTAGCCCTTGAGCATTAACTGGCCTAGTCAGAGACGAGATAAATCATGTCCCTTTCATGACTTTTGCTTTCTTGTCAGTCACAGAGAGTCTACATGTGCCCAAGAGAGAGCTACCCATGAGAGAACTTTGAAGAGACTGGGGCAGCAAATAAACTAGACAGAGGCCCAATCTCACTCATAATTAGTGAGGGGGAAAATAAAGAGCAAAGATACCCCACTGCTCACTAGTGGGAGGAAAACATGAGAACAGTACAGGATATAAGGAGCAGGGGATCAGGTACTGGCAGGGCTAAAAACTGGAGGTGGCTGTTTTGGAGGGCAATTGAGCAAGCCCCTCACAGATTACAATCAGGTGCCTTTTGAGAGTGTATTGCCAAAAGTACACAGAGTTTTATGTTCAAAGCTATTCATCCTTTAGGGAAGGTAGCACAAAAACCTAAGACTGGGGGCTGGGGGTATAGTCAACATATATTTAGGAGGTGCGGGTTTTGATCTTCAGAATGAGAGAGAGAGAGAGAGAGAGAGAGAGAGAGAGAGAGAGAGAGAGAGAGAGAGAGAGAGAGANGAGAGAGAGAGAGAGAGAGAGAGAGAGAGAGAGAGAGAGAGAGAGAGAGGACAGTATACAATAGAGAAAGACAGAGAACCAAAGAAGCATAAATAAGTTGATGTGTATGAGGGCAGTCAGTACTTGCTTTCATAAGCATTTCTAGAATACCCAAAACATTAGTGGAAGGAGAGTGGTCAATTTGATAATTATTATAATTATCACCAGGAGTTTATGGAAGGTATCCTATCTCTGTATGAATTATCATACAGATGAACTCTGTACCCAACCTCTCACACTCACACACTTTCACGTGATGAGCACATGGTACTCACCTTTCTAACCATTTCCACTGCAGAAAACGATTGAAATACATGCTCTCCAGGTACTCATGGAAGGGGTCTCCCTTCAAGTAGTCATGGACAGACCTAGTCCAGAGTGACAAAAAGATGAACATGTTATAATTTCCACCTTGAAGGAGCTAGATAGAGTCTAGTGGGTTACTGCCTTCATAATGCAAACAACCCAAGCCTTGCAATGGATGATCCACACCTGGCCAGAGGCCTGTTTGTTCTTCAAATGGTTGCTTAATTGGATTGACCTTGCAAGCATTCACAGTGTGCCTGCCATGGGACAGCATTTGTTTCAGGTCCTGTAGTAAGGCAGGGAGTATGGGGTAGATACTCAAATGGGAACATAAAACAGTAAATCACAAATATTAAGTCAATGATCTCAGAGATGAGCTATATTAAATGACAACTCAGGAAGAGTTCTCTGAAAAGACCATGAGCTGAAGTGAGACTAGATGCAGACTTGCTGAGGTAGAGAAGGGGCTAGGATTCAGAGGTGGAGAAAGACAGAGTGGGATACAGTCCCCAAGAACCCAGGCTTTGGGTTTGGTCTAGAAGAAAAACCACTATCTGATTTGCCTACATAGGTGGGAGTCTGTCCAGATAGGTAAGGGTCAGCCCAGATAGGCATAGGTTTGCCCAAGTAGGCAAGTGTAGACAGAAGTTTCTGTTCCGGCTGGTCCCACAGTCATTCAGTCTCAATGAAACACACAGAGGTTTATATTAATTATGAACTGTTTGGCCTATTAGCTCAGGCTTATTACTAATTAGCTCTTACAACTTAAATTAACCCATAATTCTTGTCTATGTTTAGCCACGTGGCTTGATACCTTTTCTCAGTGAAGCATTATCATCTTGCTTCCTCTGCATCTAGGTGGTGATTGATTCTCGCCTTTCCTCTTTCCAGAATTCTCTTAGTGGTCTCCCTGCCTATACTTTCTGCCTGGCCAATCAGTGTTTTATTAAACTAATACAAGTGACAAATCTTTAAAGTGTACAATAGTATTATCCCACAGCAGGCAAGACCTATTCAAATAGGCAGGGCTCTCCCAGATGGGAGGACCCTGGTAGGTAGAACACTTACTGAACACAAGCAGAGAAGAGTTCCTTGCAAGGCCTCTGCAGGAGCTTCGTCTCTGTCTGGGAGATCAGGTCCTGGCCAACTTGGGCGATGAAGACTGGGGACTAGAAGAAGGAAAGGATTGTTGTCAGTGAAGAGGAAGGAACAGGGTGGTGGGACTGTCCCATAGAAACAGGGTCAAAGACGAGCCAGATGCCAGGTGATGTTACAAAGACATAGATACCTGTCCCAACATTTGGCTGCCTGCCCTCTGTCTGCCCCCACTACATACACATACAAACACAACACATACAATTGGCCTACAATGCATGGACAGTGTTTAGTGTGGCAGAGAGGTTTCTAAAATGGACAGCAGTGAATGAGCCCAGAAATAGCGTGAGATCTCTAGCCATGTGACTTCATGGAGGGCTCTTTGCATCTCTGAGTCTTGTTTCCCCAGCTTCACCCATGCCCTCTCTGCCATTCACCCTTGCCACCTGCTCCCAGGACTTGACACACCAGCTGAACTTCAAGTAGAATTTTAGTAAATTACAGGGAAATTTTTAGAAAACTGCAACAAGTGGACTCCAAAAAATGCAATGTGAATTATGAATGGCTTGATTTTTCTCCCAGCTTCAGAGATGTAGTTATAGGGTTGGAACACAAGCTAAGGTCCATCAGGCAGTGCCTAGAGGAAGCTGATCCTGGGAGTAGTGGGGTGGGGAGGTAGCAGCTAGCACATCCCTACTGCATAAAGGAAGTGGCTGACTTTCTGTTCCTCATAGTTTCAAATGCTGAAATCCATTTCTTCTTTCCCAGACCTGCCCACTGTGTGGGCTCATCACCCTTGGGGACTCCCTCCTCAGCTGGCTGGAGAGGCCCCAGCCCTTGTGGAGGTGGCCTGTGGTGTGGTTGTAAAGGCACATTTTCCAACATGAGTTGTCTTAGGTGGTAGCAGTTCCCTCTACCTTCTGTGAACTCTGTTTGATCTATACTTTTTATCTTTCCATTCTCTGCTCTAAGAACCTAAGACTGTACCCCGAAGAGAAGAGTGTTTACTCTCCTACTGGAGTCAGGGGCCTGTGCAACCTTTAACCTCTGACCTTAGCCATCATGTGGCTCCATCTCTTTCTCTGGAAGGAGGCACTCCAGAGATGATGAAGGCTTCTTTGAACTTTGAGAATTCAAGAATTTTTCAAAGTTTCCCCCTAAGAAGAAGATAAATTTGGTTGGGGGGGGGTTCTGGCAGTTTAGTCTCTTCAGAGCCAGTAACTGAGGGCAATGAAATTACAAGCCATTAGCTGCAGGCAAATCTTACTCAGGAGAAAGAGAGATGGCTAGTAGACCACCTGGGTTGGGAGGGTGGGTGCTATGCCTGACAGATGGCTGCTCACTGCATAAGTGTCAATCACAGAATGCCTTGGGTCAGGGTCTGATCTTGATCCTAGTGTGAGTCAGCAGAGATAGCATAGAGATGCTGGATGTAGGAGTTGTGGGGAAGAAGGAAGCCATTCTTTAGCTTCACAGAGGAAGGGCCCAAGTTGACAAACTGTCTGTACTAGGCACCAGGGTCTGTCTGTTTTTCACCTACACAAGACCCAGCTTATTCCTTATCAGCCCAACTGGCAACTGGCAACTGGCATGGGGAGGGTAGGAGAGAAAAAGTTAAATAAAGCCAGTGTGGCATTGACCTCAAGTGTTTTTCTCCATACAAATGACAATCCATAAGATGACAGACCCTACCAGAAAAGTCCCAGTGTTTCTTGGTTACATATGGTGATTATACAAAATGAACTAAAACCAGAACTTGATGACCTTCACATTTTCTTAGCCCCTGACCTTTCTTTACTAACAAATGAAAGTTACTTATAGATCTAACATTGGAAAGCAATAAAAAAAGTCTATAACAATGTTTTATATACACTAACACCCAACCTTGCTCACTAATGAATAGAACGCCTGATACACATTACTATTTAATAGACACTGTGGCTCTATGAGATAGGGACTACTATGTCATCACCTTGCAGAAGATGAAAGGTTAAGTAATTTTCCCAAGATAATGCAGTCAAGAAGTGGCAGAGAAGAAATTTGAACCCAGGTTGGATTACTTTTGGTTGAGATCTGACTGGAAGTAATGGTCATCTGGTCCCCTCCTCTATCTGCATACTGTAAGGTCTGCCAACAGCCTATACGTTCACAGAAAGAAAAGATCAAAATGTGCTGGACCCATCTCAAAAGACTTTTGGGAAGATGAAGTCAGAGACAAAACAGAACCTAGCCTGAAGCCTTTTCACCCCTCTTCAGCCTTTACTTATAGGTGAGAGTAACCAACAGGGTTCTTTTCTCAGGGACACCAGGACTGCCATGAGTTTAAAGGTAGCCCATTTATGCACATAACAACAGGCAATTCCCTTACTTGGGATTGGCTGCCCACAGGCAAAGAGCCCTGGCAGGGTAGCCACAGAATAGATAGATAATAATGTCTTGGTTTAGTAACTATGGGTTTAAATTCAGCTCCTGGTTCAACTAAAAGAAATTAAGTGATTCAAACCAAATCCTCCTTCCAGTGATTCCAAGAAGAGAGAGATATAGACTGGAAGGCTGAGTCTGCCAGAAGAGTTAGACAGAAGACACCAGGTCAGTGCACAATTCTCCTGGGAACCCCTCCTGCTATGCTCCTCACTGCCTTTTTTCCCCCTTGTTCATTACTCTCCCAGAGGCTTCCTCTTCTTGTTCTTGGAGATCCTAGCAGATCTCGAAGTCTAAGTTTACCAGAACACACCTCTCCATGCAGAAAGAAAGAAAAAAATTCATGTAAGAGTTTTCCTAGGCACTGTCACACATTTAAAACACAAAAACAAAAACAAAAACTTCTCCATGCCATTCTGAAGCAGAGTAGGCCCCTTACAGTGGGTAGCCTTGTCCCTTTGTTTCTGTCTAGGCCTCTTTTCTCCCTTTTGTCCTTTGGATATCACCTCCCTGTGAGATCTACTCTGTGACCCTAAGCTTCGACCTGCCAACTAGGTAGACAACCACTAAAAAGCTCAAGTGTGACACTGGTGGCTAGTCATGCATGATGCAGGCACCAGAGGCCTTGGAATGTGTAGAGGAGATGGTTGAGGTAGTGGTCTGGTTGGATGAAAGAGTTGGGGGATCCTGAAGGTAGGTAAGGTAATGGATACAGAGTAAGGATACGCTTGGTTAGGGGTGGCTTGGTGACTTGTATGTGGAAAGTTGCAATCTTTCTCCTGGGAACAGCAGTGTACAACGCTTGGTCCTCCAGAGTCCTGCAGTGTCACAGAGCCTTCAATGCTTAACTCATAAAAGAAATAAGCCTAGGAATTTGGGGGACGGAGGCAGACTAAGGAGGGCAGAGGAGGCATGGGTCTGTCCTGGGATAAGGCCAGCAATCAAACCACGAAGCATGTGTACATCACCCCCACACCCAAGGCCTCTGCTGATGCTTACATGCCCAGATCAGCCTTTGCCAATTCAGCCATCAATTAAACAGTTGATCCACAAGATGGCACTACTGAGCCACTTTTCAGTACCGCTTCCCAACAAGAGGGAGAAGGCCAGGGCACAGCACAGGGCCAGCTTTCTGTCCTCAAGTGTGGGGAGGCCAGAAGAGAACAATTGAAACAGCCTAGATGACTTTCACCCCAGTAGTATGGCCTTTACTACAACAGTGAAAAGGAAGAATAACTGATCAATTCGGTAAGGAAACCTTGAGTGGTTTAAGATAAGAGTTGGACCTCGAGGGAGACAGAGGATATAGGAGATGAAGAGGGAGTTTTTGGTGAAGGCCTGACACTACATAGTAAGACCAGTCTCACTATGCAGATTAGTGGATAGGTGGAGACTGCATAGTCATGAGCCTGTAGAGAACATCTTTAAAGTGGAGCCACTGATGGTCTCCATGGTGTCAACTGCTCTCCTGGGAGAGCACCTGTGTAACAGAAAGAAGGAAAAGATTGCATTTTTTCACACCAGAAAAGGTCCAAACCAAAGCTTTGTCTCTGCATCAAAGTATCTTGTTTCAAGAAGTTGAAGGGAAAAGTGAATCAGTTAGTTAGTTACACAAGCAGGTTTACTTGGATCTTCAGGCTCCTCTGCCCTCATATCTCCTCAGTGGTCATCAACAGTCCTCTGCACCCCTTTGAGCCATCTTGGAAACACCCTACAAATGGGGTGAGACATTTAGAAAGAACCCTTGAAGGAGGATCCGTTGGTGATTACTCTTCAACCCATCATGGCACAGATAGGAAAACTGAGAGAAAAGACCCCTAGTGTTCTGATGTTGCTTATTTAGAGATAAGGAGCATCTGAGTCAGTTGTGGACTTGAACCTCATAAGTACTGCTCCAGTTCCATGGGGAAGACACAACTTTGACCTCATCAGCTCCACTCAAAACCAGGTTGTCTGCATTTTACATTCCTAGTCATCTTGGATCCTAAATCTCTCCATCTCCACCTCATCACTCTGCTTTCCAGAAGTCTCTCCCAGGAGCCCCCTCATAAGTTCTAATCACTTCTCCATCGGTTTGACATCATGGCACTCAAAACAGTTTCACCATATAACACCATACCTATGATCCTTACTGCCTTCAGGATCAAGTCATGAACTTCTCAGATCTGTCCCTCAAATACCCTTCCAGACCTGCCTCGCTTTTCTGGCCTCTTTCCTAATGCCCTGGACATTTCCTTAGTGAACTTCAGAATTCCAGCCACTGGGCCCTTGCTTGCTCCCATAAACAGAACCCTTCTCACCCATCATGGTACCCATGACCCAAGAGATGCTTCAGGACCCACAGCCAAAAGAATCCTCTTAGCAACTAGAGCCTTCTACCTAACCTCACCTCCCAATGGTAACAGCCATGGTCATTGTCCTCATGGCAGCTGCATGATGAACACCTCCTTACCACACGCCAGGTACAGCTGCCCAGTGTGAGATCTTGTCTAACCCTCTCAAGCCAAGTTCTGTTATTGACATCTCTACTTTACAGATACAGAGACAACTCAGAAGTTAAGTTATTTGCCTAAGGTCACACAACTGAGTTTTAAAAACTAAGATTCAAACCTTGGCAATTTGACCAGAGAGCCCCATCCCTAAATAGCAACAGGAGGTGAAGGACAGAAAACTCCTTTCTAAGTAGCATGTAAAAACGTGTCTACGACCTCAAAGAGCAAACCATGCTAGGACACCCATGGATGCTGGAAAAGGAAACATAGCATATTGTTCA
The DNA here is from genome assembly GCA_028555095.1 of Dicrostonyx torquatus. Lineage (NCBI taxonomy): Eukaryota > Metazoa > Chordata > Mammalia > Rodentia > Cricetidae > Dicrostonyx > Dicrostonyx torquatus. The sequence continues at coordinate 2,793,308 of JAQHUG010000265.1, read as the reverse complement.
TATTTTGATCAGTGTTGCTTATATGATGCTGTCACATGTAGCACATACATGTGCAGGTGAACAGACATAAATGCAGACACACAAGCTAATGTCCAACATGTGTTTTGCTTCAACATACAAAAACATCCCCCTGAGGAATTTAATGCTCATTAGAAGTGGTTCTGCCAGTGGACAAAAGGTCAGCCGGGGAGACTGTCTGCTCTATCTCCAGACGCAAGTACTTAGGTCTTAATGATGTGTATATTTTCATATGTGGGCAGCTGATATTCTGTATGTAAACTATTTGCAATCTCCAACTTTCTCAGGAAAAGCAAAAGAGCAGAAAGGCAAAATTCAGGAACAAAGGGGTCCTCAGGGGTTCCCCTCTTTCTAAACAAGAGGACTGGCTTGTCCTGCTGGACATGGATGGAGGCAGCTATTTTGAGGATCCTCATTTTTTCTCAGGGAGAGGAATAAGGAATGAACACTCCTACAAATATACCCTGAATGCTCCTTCACATGAGAGGATTTGTATCAGCTACAGGAAGCCTGGCAATAGGAGTAGGGAAGGAATGGCAATCAGACACCCAGGAGGACCCAGGATCGAAGGCAGTGGCTATGGGTACTAGGGGGGAAGGGCTGGCTTGACAGTCATTGGTCCTAAGCAGACAATGTCCTAGACCCTCCCTGTGAATTTCCTATCTATTTATACTTCTGCTTCTCTTGAAAAGTATGATGTAAAGTGTAATTCATGGCTCCAGGGTCATAGGCATATATGCTGAGACCTGGAGAGCTGGAGAAAAATAAGCTGGTGTTTCACTCCAGTCTCCCAAAATGGAGTATTTCATAAGTTTCATAAGAGACTAAATATTCAGGAAATGGTAGACTTGACCCTTGATTCAGGTCTACCTAAATTTCAAACCTGAAATCTCTCAACTCTATTTGCTGAAACAAACGGATGAGGTTCAGAATGCAGAAGATGCTCAATAGGCTTGCTAAATAAAGGTATGTACACATATGTGTTTAGGCTATGAGTTATTCAGTAGTACAGTGTTGCTTGTTACCTGCAAGGTCCTAGGTTCCAAGTATGACAACACATTTTTTGAAAAAAGAAACCTTCTTCAGACACCAGAAGTTAGCTTCGTGGAGTCATCTGGTCTACCCTCTGCTTTGGTGACAAGTTGAGGACAATTTTCTTAGAACTAAATATAAAGTCAGGGGGAGTTTCAGACAGATAATTGTGGCTGAAGGAGGGGAGGACTCAGTTTTGGGAAACATTTCTTGGGTCCAGGTGCTCTCCAGTCCAGTCAATGTAGTACCATATTGACTATGGGTTCATCTGATCATATAAGGAGTCCCTTCCCAACTTTTTTATAATTTCCCCTTTGAGCAACTGGAAGATACTACCCTGTCATTTGCTAGACAGGAGACCTGGGTGAAGAAAGCAGAGAGTGGTAGGAGCATATAATGAGGACCAGTTACAAGCCTAGAATCCTGACTCAAAACTGCACATGTTGTCAAACCACAATCAGAAGACGGGGAAAGTTGGTAGACTGCAGCCCATGGAGAGCATTTCCTTGCTTAGGGGCTGATGTAAGGCCTGGCTGACAGAAGAAAGTATGCCACTCTTTCACCTTTTTTTTTTTTTATTAAAACCTTGGGGTCATATATTAGAGCTGCTGCCACCTGCCCTCAAGCCCATCTGGGGCAGTTCCTCTCTGTCTTTGGTCAGGCAGGAGATACAATCCACAAACCCCAAATAAGAACAGATCAAAAGAGAGTAAAAGGTTTTGTTTTTTAGGTCACTGGGGAGAAATAAATCAATACAGCTCACAAGCAAAATACCCTCCACACTGGGTCTAAGGTTGATATCCAGTAGTTCATAGCAGGAATGTCTCCTCACTCAGGATTCCAAGGTCAACCCAGCAGGTCAGCTGCAAGTCCTGAGCAACACCATGGTGTCTTAGTAGTTATAAACCACTCAGAGGAAGTCTAGAAAGGTAACATTCCTTCATCATGCTTCTAAGAGAAGAACTTCATTGCTTGCCAAAGAGGAGTCTCCAATCAGGAACAGAAACACCTGCGGTGATGTGGGATTCCCCTCTGTATGCTATGAATACCACTGGTTAATAAAGAAACTGTCTTGAGCCATGATAGGGTAAACTAGAGCTAGGTGAGGAAAACTAAAACTGAATGCTGGGAGAAAGGAGGCAGAGTCAGAAAGATGTCATGGAGCCTCCATGCCAAAACTTTGCCAGTAAGCCACAACCATGTGGCAATACACAGATTAATACAAATGGGTTAAATTAAGATGTAAGAGCTAGTTAAAAATATGCTTAAGCTATTGGCCAAGCAGTGATTCAAATGATATAGTTTCTTAGTGACTATTTTGAGTCTGGGAAGCTGGGAACAAAAAAGCAGCCTCTCCAACAACAAAATCCACTTAAAACCTGAAAGAATTTTGGAAGGAATTCTAGGCACACACACAAAAAAAACCCCACAGAGTTAACCATGGCTTAAACCATGGCTCTTTTAAGAGAGGTTTTCTTGATTCAGCAGTAGTAGAAAAAAAAAGCCACATGGTTTTAAAATGGTGGTTTTCTGGGCCGTGCTGCCAATGCAAACTCTGGCTTTTTCAGGAGGCTGAGGATTTAAATGGGGTTTGTGGGCAGCATGCTGCAAGTTACTTGGTGACAGCATAGGCCAACATAGGCCAGCATAAGTTATCAGAGTTGAAGTGGTGAGGACGGCTCCCACCTGGCAGTCGCAGGCACTAACGGGCTTCCACCATGTTGTACTGGGCGGAGAAAGCAGGCAGGGCCATATTATCCCTAGCAATGATGCAGTTTAGGTTTCTAAGAAGTGCTTAGCATTTTAAGAAGTTGTCCTAGTCAGAAAAGAATTACAGATATACAATAAGGACAAATTCAGACATAAAAGACCTCTAAATGAGACACAGTATGTTTAAAAAACTGTACGTAGGCTTGGGAGAGATAAGATAAAGAGTATAGAGAGTCATAAAAGGAAGTAAATAGTTTAGAAAAAATAAAAACCAAAGTCTTTAAAGAGACAGAGTACAGACAGTCATAGATTAAAGAAGACAATAAAATAAATATTATGGGAAGTACACTTGAATGCATTGGCACAGGGAACTACTTCCTAAATAAAACTCCAGCAGCACAGACACTGAGAGAAACAATTAATAAATGGGACTTCCTGAAACTGAAAAGCTTCTGTAAAGCAAAGAACACGGTCAACAAGACAAAACAGCAGCCTACAGAATGGGAAAATATCTTCACTAACCCCACATCAGACAAAGGTCTGATCTCCAAAATACACAAAGAACTCAAGAAAATAAACACCAAAAGATCACATAATCCAATTTTAAAAAAATGGAGTACAGACCTAAACAGAGAACTCTCAACAGAGGAATCTAAAATGGTTGAAAGACACCTAAGGAAATGTTCAGCACCCTTAGTCATCAGAGAAATGCAAATCAAAACAACTCTGAGATTCCATCTTACACCTGTAAGAATGGCCAAGATCAAAAACACTGATGAATACTTATGCTGGAGAGGTTGTGGGGAAAAGGGAACACTCCTGCATTGCTGGTGGGAATGCAAACTGGTACAACCCCTTTGGATGTCAGTGTGGCGACTTCTCAGAAAATTAGGAAACAACCTTCCTCAAGACCCAGTAATACCACTTTTGGGTATATATCCAAAGGAAGCTCAATCGTGCCACAAGGACATTTGCTCAACCATGTTTATAGCAGCTTTGTTTGTCATAGCCAGAACCTGGAAACAACCTAAATGCACCTCGATTGAAGAATGAATAAAAAAAAAAGTGGTATATTTACACAATGAAGTACTACACAGCAGAAAAAATAACGACAGCTTGAATTTTGCAGGAATATAAATTCTAGAGTTTTGGAAGTTGTTTACAATGTACTTTCTGTTTACTTAGGTAATATTATATCCTTCTGGAGTCTTTGATGGAATTGAAGAATATATAGTTGGAGTTATAGTTTTCCTTAGTTATAATAAAAGATAAAGTAGATATAAATATTGTAACCATAATTCTTGCTTGATACCTGTTTTGTTATATGTAATTTTACTATGTTAAAGTTTAAAACCTTCCTTTTTATTTAAACAGAAAAGGGGAGGTGATGTGGGATACCCCTCTGTATGCTGTGAATATCATTGGTGAATAAAACTGCTTTGAGCTTATAGCAGAGCATGGAAGAACAGAGCTAGGTGGGGAAAACTAAACTGAATGTTGGGAGAAAGAAGGTGGAGTAAGATAGAAGTCATGTAGCCCTGCTGGAGACAGATGCTGGAACTTTACACAGTAAGTCATAGCCTCATGACAATACACAGATTACTAGAAATGGGTTAAATTAAGATGTAAGAGTTAGCCATTAAGAAGCTAGAGGCAATGGGCCAAGCAGTGATTTAATTAATGCAGCTTCTGTGTGGTTATTTCGTGGCTGAGCAGCTGGGAATGAACTAGCACCCTCCATACAACACCTGCAGTAAGATTTAAGCTTGGAGCTCTCTATCTCCTGCCCTAGGGAGCTACAGAATATTTCAGAGAAGGAGGAAAAATCAGTTTCTGTGGACAGGATTTCTATAAAAAAAAAACACTTCTAGTAAACAGAAATGGCTCCAGGAATTTGGTGATTTGTTTTGTTTTCAGTATTTATTTTTGCACATGGTGTGCTCTTTTTTTAAAAAAAAAAAGATAGATAGATTTATTAAGACAGGGTTTCTCTATATAATCTTGAATTTCCTGGAACTTGCTCTGTAGACCAGGCTGGCTTCAAACTCACAGAGATCTACCTGCCTCTTGGATTAAAGGCATGCATTACCACTGCCCAGGTAAAATTTATTTTTATAAGTGTTTTACCTACAGTATGTATGTGCACTGTGTGCATGTCTGGTACCTGTGGAGCAGAGAAGGGTGTCAGATGCCCTGGAACTACACTTGCAGATAATGGTTTTAAGCTGTCGTGTAGGTATTGGGAACCCAAACCAAACGCTCTGCAAGGGTAACACTAAACTATCTTTGTAGTCCCCATATGCTCATTTCGTTTCTTCCTTCCTCCCTTCCTCTATCCCTCCCTCCCTCCTTCTGTCCCTCACCTCTGAGGCAGAAATTACTTAAGACTTATTCTATTTTTATGCTATGAATATTTAACCTGCTTGTATATATGTATATCATGTACATGTCTGGTGCTCTCATTATAAGAGAGAATCCAGATTCCCTGAAACTAGAGTTAAGATGGTATCAGCCACCATTGTGGGTGCTGAGAATGAAACTTAGGAGCAAGAGCAGCAAATACTCATAACAGTTTAGTCATCTCTCTAGCTCCATGAGGCAGGATCTTGCTTATAGTTCAGGCTGACATCAAACTAATGGGGCCTTTACTGCCTCAGCCTCCAAAGTGCTAAAGTGCACACCACCATGCCCAACTGCTACTTACGTTCTTAAATGAGAATATTTCCCATATTCAGCCCCCATAAAGCCAGAACTTTCCCTTGCCTCCACTATAGAATGTTCATGCCCAGTCTCACAGGCACTTCTCCAGAGATCTGTCCAGAGCCTAGTCCATGCCTCAACAGTCTCCAAGCTTCTAGGAAGATATGCCCAACCTGCCATTTTTCTACTTCATGAAGATCTCAAAGACACAGAATCTGAGCTCTAAATGGTTGGGTGTTTGAGCAACTGAAGGGTAACACCCTGCTACTTTCCGTCTGAAAAAGGGCTAGATTTTTCTCCAGTGAAGATATTTTTATTTGTTGATTTTTTTTAAAGACAGAGTTTCTCAATTAGGAAACAACCTTCCTCAAGACCCAATAATACCACTTTTAGGTATATATCCAAAAGATGCTCAATCGTGCCACAAGGACATGTGCTCAACTATGTTCATAGCAGCTTTGTTTGTCACAGCCAGAACCTAGAAACAACC